>CAKNWT010331858.1:0-15394 GCA_932066315.1 Andricus coriarius
CCCCTTCCTTCTCTTTTTGTTTTCTTTCGTCTTTTTTTGTGTTTATTACTATCAAATCACAATAAAAAAGCATGGATAATATTCACCGACGTTTCGGTGCTCACACAGTACCATTATCAAGGCAAGAAAAATTAGAACAGGTTGGAACAGCAACGAAAAATTGATGCTAACTCCTGGATACCTGAGAACTAAGTTTGGGTCAAAAGGCAAATCCGTTATAAGCAAACAAGAAATAAGAGAAAGTCAAGACTCATGAAAACCTATTGCTAAATGTAATTTATCATACTAGAATAACTTTTGTTTAATTTATCCAAATCTGTTTTAAAATTAGAGACAACTTATTTTGTTTTTTAATATAAAACACTTCTATGAATTCTCTCTTTCTCTCATTACTTCCACTATATGAAATTTCAACATTATCGCAGTCGAACTCATGGTCAATATCAACAAACCCTCTCGTATGTCTAGCAAGAACACTCTTATTCTCTCTCAATTCCTTCTGATCATCTGTAGATAAAATATTACTTTGTTTGATTTTGATTTGTTGGATTCTAATTGTGATATGTTGCTCAATTACCTTTCGTGGGCAATGATTAAGAAAAAGGATATTCCTAACAATATTCAAATTCTCTTTGTGAAATGAAATTTGGGACAAACCTAGAGCTCTGTCAACCAAGTTTTTGATTATTGCAATTTTCTTTTGAAAAGGATGAGCAAACAAAAAATTTTAAATTCTACCTGAATATGTACTTTTCCTATACCAATTGGTAATAATATTACCATTCTGTTCTTTGATTACTTCCATCTCCAAAAAACAGATTTTATTATTTTTTTCTATTTCATGGCTAAATTGAAGTTTTTTATGAAAAGAATTAAAAGCATCAATAACTGCCTGCAACTTCTGTAAAGGAACACATAATAAGGTGTCATCAACATAACGAAAGTAAAAGGGCAAAATAAAATCTAGCTTCTTGAAAGCAAAAACCTCCAAATCTTTCGTAACTATTTCTGCTAAAATCGGAGAATTGACTGAACCTATGGGAGTACCAAACTTTTGCCTATAAAAAGATCAATTGAATTTAAAATAAGTTGCGTTCATAATAAAAGCTATCCCTTTAATAAATTATTTTGACCTTATCGAGTACGTGTTTTTATATTGTTCCATATATTTAAAATTGCCTGTTTAACTAATTCAAAGGGTATACTTGGAAACATTGCAACAACATCCAAAAAAATCATGTTGTGGTAATTGTTTAAATTTTATCGTTAGATTCTTGGTTTATTTTCAGGAATTTATACAGGGACTGATTTGATTCTTTAGGTGTCAACTGCTTTCGAGAACATTTTAACGCAGGCATCAGTACAGTAAAGCCCTTGGACTCCAGTGCATCTTTTGCATCGAGAAAACAGCTATCAAGGATGAATTTGTCACCTTCATTTATTAATTGACACAAACCATTCAGACATTCAATCAAATTTTTTATAATTTCAGCGTCATTCAGGTTCGCATGAAATTCCTGCTATGTCTAGTACTCGTCCGTTTGTTGTACAGATAGTAAAATGCTTGCATAAGGGAACTTTTTTTTTGGCCCGAGTAAGATTTTCGCTGGTACTCATTATTACTGCTTTTCTGATGGCGAGCATATGTACTGTCACAAAATAATATTAGCTCATTGTCAGAATTGAATAACATTTTAGAGACATCTGTAGTGTGAAAATCAATTAGGTCACGTCTAGAGATAACACTCAATCCGAATCGTGAGGGCAAAACTTGTTTTTCAAAAGAGTTTATGATAGATGTGGAATAGGCGGAAACAAGCTCATCTCGTTCTAATTGCAAAATTGCAGAAACCATTTTGTTGGAGTTTCCTGTTCTTCATTTTAATAAAAACACTACAAGAGCTTGTGTTAACTCGCGGGTCTAAGTGTGTCGCATTGACGTGAGCATCTCGCGCAATTCGATAATATTTTCCCATGTTAAACCTGTGAAAAGATGCATTTTTTTCTGATGAAGGAAACTTTCCAACTTTATCAAGAATCAAGGTGTCACATTCAATACTTAGACTTTCAAGTAATTCCGATAGCTCTGACCTTTTTACTTTCGCGAAATTAGAATGTACACGTAAGTGACTTAATTCTTCGTCGAAGAACCGACCTTTTACGAAATGTGCCCGACTACAATGGTTACCATGCCGAATGCAAATCTTCTTTTTTAACATAGGGTTGTCAGCGCCTGTTTTGAAACTACTGTTAAATCTTGTGCCTCGTAACAACACAACAATATTTGTGCGCTGCCACAGTCTTTTGAATTGAATACGAATATGCTCACAATCTTCGCGTCCTTCAAAATTTGTAATGTTTGCCTTGAATTCTGTATCTTTGTCGCTTGATTTTGAAGAATTATCGCTCTCAGAAATTGTTCTTTCATTATCAGGAAATCGATTACCATTATTCAGTTTTCTGGTTTTGTAAGGAATACAGCGACTGGATCAACATAGAATATCATTGAGGATGATACTTTTTCCAAAGAAAAGAGAAAAAGCATTTGCTTCATCTGTAGACTCTACTATTTTTTTACGCTTATGTAGACTCTTAGTAAATTTGCTGCAGACAGCGCATCTTTGATTCATATAACTTTTCCACGAAGCTATTTTGTTACCCACTGCTAATAAGCTTTCCCACCCTGATTACTCGCTGATACTGGGGTTCCGACTATCTGCATCGTGAATACTTTTTTTCTACCTGCCATGAGGGTATGCCATTTTTTATTTAGGATCTTTGCCCGGAAAATCCCTTTGTGCACCGTTACCACGTGGAGGTGTCCTAGATGCAGAGATCATGAGTGCGGGCCACATTGAATTATTTAGTCGGTGGCAATGCTGCACTACGTGGATCCAAATTCGGCGGATGGACGGTCGGCGACTAACAGTTTCTAACATTTCGATACACTGAACGAATTCAAAGTTTCTCGCATCAAATATCATAAGTGCGGTCCACATTAAGTCATTTGGTCGGTGGCAATGCTGCACTACATGGATCCAAATTGTCGGTCAGCGACTGACGGTTTTAAACTCGGACTCAAATGGGTTATACCATGTAAATTCGAATACCAACTTACAGCATACAGTCACACAATGCGAGCTACTTGTCGCAAATCATAAGGCCTGCTTAAACACTCAGTAAATTGTTTACACAAAACAGTGGAAATTTCGTGGACATGCCTTAAGATCTCTAAAAAATGTCTAAAATCCTTCAAATTCCGTGAAATATTTTGAAATACTTCCAGATCCCTTAACATCTTCTAAATATCCATTATATAGTAATATTCGAAAATCCTTTGAAATTCCGTTCAACTTTTTGAAATATTATGAAATCCTCTAAATTCCACGAATATACGTTGGAATCTTTGAAATCTCTTAAAATCCTTTCAAGTGCCGTGAAATTTTCGGAAACCCTTGAAATCTCTCAAGATCCGTTAAAATCTCTTAAAATCCTCTGCAATTTTTTGAATTCTTTTGTAATCTTATAAAATTCCTTCAATTCTTTCAAATATTTTGGAAATCTCTTAAAATTCTTCAAGATTAGGTGAAATCTTCTGAAATACTTCAAATCGCTTGAAATCTTTCCCATTAATGTCCCATGTAATCTTCTAAAATACGTGGAAATCGGCGTAAAAGGTGACTTTGCCGTTCACAAATCAAACACTTGAAACAAAATAAAACACAAATCAAACAAATTACTCAACAACACAGCAGTACGACTGTAGCTCGACTTGCGAACGTTTCTTGAGTATTTTGCTCTCTTTTCTTCTTCTTTCCTATCCCTTCTATCTTTACGTGTCGTACCTTTTTTATGGGCCTTACACGAGGCAACTCCACATTAGAGGCATGTACTCAGCGATAGTTCGATTGAATTCCTAGCGCCAAAAAGTAGATTTAATTATCGGCGAAGGGATGCAATTAGCTTTTTGTACATTCCGCCCTCGTCCTCTTCTCCGAGGGTTCACGTGGATTCAAGAGAACTCTGACTCAAAGGGGATTCTTGCGAGAATTAAATGTCAATCAAGCGTGACGTTCATTAAGCTGCGCTGTTTGTTTTAGCCTTTTTTTTCGTAGGAAAAAGAGAGAAAGGATGAGAGGTCGGTCGATCACACGTTTTTGCCAACGCCGATAATTGCCCCTGCATATACTGGATTTATCGGCCGTGATTGCGCACGAAAGCATTACTTTTTAATATTAGTTGTAAAAAGTTCTACAAGGTGACAAGAACTCCGTGTGAAAAATAAGCAGAAAAAACGAACATGCACTTTCCTGCCTTTTTTGTCGATCTAGAACACGTAAATATAATTAAAAAACTTAATATTTGATTAAACTTCACTTTCTATTAAATTTATTTCAGATCCTGGCATTTATTTGCCGAAAAAACTTTATTGATTCCTCAAAAAATGTTCGTGTGTGTGACATTTGGAAGTAGTTTTTTTAGTTTACAGATTTAAACAAAATTTACTCTGTTTATATGAGAAAAACTTTTTTGATATTCAAAATACAGCAATACGATATTTAGTATATTTGTTCACATCTTTGAGACGCATCGGTTGACCTATTGTTGAACC
The DNA here is from genome assembly GCA_932066315.1 of Andricus coriarius. NCBI lineage: Eukaryota > Metazoa > Arthropoda > Insecta > Hymenoptera > Cynipidae > Andricus > Andricus coriarius. The sequence goes on from CAKNWT010331858.1 coordinate 4,613, forward strand.
TCATATGACCCACCGGTACTGATTTATAAAATTTCAAAAAAATTTGTGTTCTATTTATATGAGAAAAACTTTGTTCATATTACTTAGGAATACAACAGTACTGATCTGAAATGTTTGTTCGCGTCTTCGAGACTCGTTGAATGACCTATTGAAGAACCTTCTATGACCTCTCATCATATAGCAATACCGATTTATAAATTTAAAAAATGTATTGATTTTTTAAAATTGGGAATATAAGAGTATTGTGTTTGATATCATTGTTCGCGTCTTCGGGACGCGTGGATTGGTCTATTGATGAAACTACGACGACCTATTCTTGATTAAGCAATAGCGACTCAGCGAGTTTAAAAAAAGGTTACATTGTTTACATGAAGAATTTTTTTTTACTTTGGAATATAATACTACCGTCAGTTGCAAAGTTGTTCTTTGCAACAGAACGCATCAATTGACATCTTAATGTGCTCTCCGATTTTCTGAAAATAAAATTTTCGGAAAGACAGAAACATTAGCATGAAAAATATTGAAAGTATAAATTTTTTTTTGTCAGAAAAAAACCTCTCGCTATGAGGAAACAAATTTATTTAACACCTATGAGGAAGCAGAATGCTCATACAATGAGCACAAATAAATACACTCATAGTTAATACATTAAAGTGGTCCAAAAATGCATTTAAAATTTTTTTTCGAATTTTTATGAATATCGTCCGGAAATTTGTTCGAATTCATACAAACATAAATCCATTTTTAATGATATTTAGCGGTGGCTCAAGCCCCATTAAGTTTAGCACGTATTTCGCATAAGAAAAAAATACCTTTTTTGTAAATTTTATCATGAATCGTCAATATTAGCTGAATCGAGTTGAAACTCAACATTTCTCGTCACAATTAGCAATAAAATACGAATAAAATATGTTTTACTTTTTTAATATCACCCCCTTAAGCCTGTTTTATAGGGTCCCAAAAAAAAACTTAAACATTTTTCCACTTTTTGTCAAATTTTCAATTAGAGTGATTCATTGATGTTACTAAACATAAGTGTTTAAACAATTTATTTTTCTTGTTATAATATTCACTTTGAATAATGCAAGAAATTGCGGGTTTTCTGACATTTTCAACTTATTATCCACTTTGTACTTAGAGAGAGGTAATTATTAATGCAGGTTAACACAAATTATTGTTTAAATAATTTATTATTGTTCAAAACTATTTTCTCACATAGTAATGCCAGATAGATGCGGGTTTTTCTCAACTTTTTGTCCTATATTGATCTATATCTATATTGATGCTAGGTAGTTGCGGTTTTATTCTGAAATTTTTAACTATTTGTCCACTTTTCACTTAGTATAGTAATAATTAATGCAAGGTAATCAAAAATAGTTGTTTAATCAATTTATTATTGTTTATAACTACCTTCTGTTAGATACGTTTGCCTTTTTAGTTATAAGCAAATAATAAATAAACATTAGAGAGAATCATATTTTAAAAAATCTCTTTCTTTTTTGTAAATATATTTTTCTGAAACAGAATAGATATTTGAAATATGCATCAAATTTTCTACATGGATCCCGGTGCCCTTTTTTTAAATCAGTCAATATTAGCCTGTGCGTTTGAAAGTAACATGGAATTTTAAATAGGCAAAGTTCAGTTAAAAAAAAAATGAAAAAAAACTAATGTTGATCAACACTTTATAAATTAAAGTTTATTTAAGTCTTCTGGAAAATTATTTCCTTATTTCAGAATTTAAACCTAATTTTTTTAAATCTTCATTTTGACAAGAATTTTTTCAGCAAGTTATGTATTGTTACTTTTGCAGATCGGTTTAGTTTTGTCGAATATAGAAAATTTTTTAAACAAAATTTTGGAACCTACCTCATTAATCCTAAAGAAAAGTAACTATAGATAAATTATTTTTTCTTTAATTTGAACCAATTATTATCTTAATGAACTCGTTTATAAGTATGAAATAAGAAAATACTGAATAATAAGGGACATAGTGTAAGAGATTCGAAAAAACTAGAATTTGCTCCACCCTTCCTATGAAAAGGCATAATTGAATGATTTTTAATTGTTTACATAATTTGCAAACTGTTTTTGCAAAAAGTATTACTCTTAGCATTCATTAACTTTGTTATTCATTCTGAAAATGCTAACTTTTTACGATTTTCAAGGGTGGAAAAAACTGTTAAAAAAAATGAAAATTGTTTAAATAATTCGAAAATGTCTTAAACATAAAAAAATTAATTTTAGTATTCTCTGATTGTGTCATTACTCAATAAAAATAGTAACTTTTTATGATTTTGTAAATAAAAATAAATTATCCCAAAAACAAAAATTGTTTATATAATAGAAAAATATTATAAAGAAAAATATAACTATCAACATTCTTGTACCTTATCATTCATTCCTGAAAATAATAACTTTACGCGCTTAACAAGGGAAAAAAGTTTGTTTAAACAATTGAAAAGTGTCGTCTTTGGCATGACTTTGAAATGAAACTGCTATTTTTGATTTTTTGGAGCATTTTCCGGCCAGAATACAAGAATATTGGGGCCTCAAAATTGAAAGTTATTGAGTGTAAATTATTCCTTAAATATTCCTTGAAACGTGCATAAAATTTAATTATAAAATGTGTATAACAAGTAGAAGAGACCACCCTACAGTAGATAATGAGCTTGCAGAAGATAATCATTGATTTATGATAATAATTTTTGTAAAATAATTAATTTAGTTTAATTATTAGTTGGAGCACTACATTTGTAAATATATTAAAATTCGAAAAAAATTAGTTTAGGTATATTTGTGCTTTTAATTAATGATCATCTACTGTAGACCGATTAGCTACTGTAAGGTGGTCTCCCCTAGTTGTTTTCCCTTTTTCTTAAATGAGCTTTTCCCATTTAAAATCCCATGTTAATTTCAAAGAAACGGGCGCACTGGTTAATATTGACTGATTACAAAAAAAAAAAAAGAAACGAGGAATTTTTTGTAGGAACCTCACAAAATGGGGAGAACGTTGTTCTCTATCAAAAAAATTTTTTAGATATCAGGTCCGCCGTTCCTTGGGACGAGCCGTTATTTGGCAAGTGGCTGCTTTATTTAAAGCGCTTCTTTCACTACATTCAATTAGGCTAAGTGATAGTTCGAAAGTAATTTTTTGTCTTTTTTTGTATAAATCAAATACCTCAAAGTTGGAGAGTTAATTTTGTCTCCTGCAAAATTCAGATTTTGGTACTTACGCCCTTATTCCGCGAGACACTTTAATACTTTTATCAAAGCGCTATTCGAAATATTTTAATAAAATTATACAATGGGAAAAAGTACGCCTTGAGGTAACTGCAATTCAATAATGGTAGAATAACTGGAAAATAAAAAGGAATTTGAAAGGCAGACATAAAATGACATTTCAGAATTGTTAGACTCTTCAAAAGCGAGTGGAAATGAAATGGAAAGGGGCACAAAGGACAGTGAAAATTCTTCAAATTCCTTGCTTTAAATTTGAAAGCAATCAGACTTGTCTCGTTTCACTTCAAAGAGTATTTAGATATCCATTTTAAACTTTGATCATTTGGAATTTGAAACCTTTTCCCTTAAACTAATTAATTATTTCAGGCATTCAATAAAAAAGATTATATTAGACGCATTAAAAAATTAAAGATAAGAAAGATAGATAGAGGAAAGATTGGAAATCCTTAATAATTTTTTAACGTTTGGGATGAAATATATAGTCACTAGTCATAGTAACCTCATCAGATATTCATGGTTAAATCTATTAAAAGAATTACATAGGAAATTGCATAAAAAGTAAAAACTCGGAAAAAGGTTTTTTATTATTAATTTGAAAAAGTCTTATTTCAATGTGCTTTTCAATAAAAAGTTTAGAATAACTATTGCAATTCAATATTTTTTATAACTAAAATTAAATTTTCATGGTGAAAAGATTTATCGGAGAGAAGAATAATCGATTAAATTCTTTACAATACCAATCTTTTGGTGTACAGGATTATTTGACAAAAAATTTAAAAGTTTACCGGTATATGTGCTTTTTCTAAACCAGTTCGTGATAATATCGTTTGATTTTTTTCTGATGACTTTTCACGGCGTGCCTGAACGGGAGTTAAATAAAATTTTCATGAACGTCTCAGATCTTTGCATGATCTTTGAGTAGAACATAAATGGGGATGTTTTGGATAAAAATGAAAATGTTTCGTCGAGCTCTGTCAAAATAAAACTGGTTTAAAGGTTTTTTTATACCTTTTTTCACTAATTTCGTAACTAAAGCGGCTTTCAAATACTTTTTTGAAAGTTGCGTATCAGCGAATCTCTACATTAATTTTCTGGGTCAAAGAACTTTATTTAAACAAAATTTGCCCGCTTATCCGGTGTCGCTATTTTATTTTTAGACAGCTACATAATTTTTTTAAGGTCAAAAAATTGTATGGTTTTACGCAAATTTCAAAAATTCTTACAATTTTTTAAAACGAGCTATTAAAACCAGATAAGCGGGAAAACTTTGTTTGAATCAAGTACTTTTAGCGAAAAATACACGTCCATTGACTGCATATTTATTTCTAATTCAAATTTAATTGATACAGTCGCTATACGAGAATGTCGTTTTTACCTGCCTTCTCTTCGGACTCTTTTTGAACGACTGCAGCTTAATTTTCGTATTTTTGTCGATTAATTTTTATAAACAGAAAGTTCCTCCGTCATCACTTTTCTTAAATTTTAATGCCATTGAATTTTATTTGATCATTATAAATTATCCTTTATATTACAGTGAAAAATAAGAGTAACTCGAATAAAGCTGTGAACTTATGGATTTATTTAAATAAAATTCATATCATCATAATATTTTGTACAATAATTTGAGAAATGAATTCTTGAGGACTGAAACTTAATTGAAGTTTTTAAATGTATTTGTTTATTTTAGAAGTGAAAAAACTCAGATATGAGAAGAGTTTTATTCACAAACAGCCCGTAATAATTGATCATCATCATTAGAATTCGCTCTTCCAACTTCATACTTCTCCCACGTGATTTTAAAGTCATGATGAACGGATTCCTTTGCTTGTTCATTATAGAATCGCAAATAAATATTATCATCAGACAAATTGTGGATAAAAATAATTTACGAACGTACACAGATAAGCACATCATTGGTTTTTCATCATTTATGTTTATCCCTTTTTTATTTTTCATTTTTTTTTGGACCAGGAGAGATGATTTCCATTATAACTAAATGCAAGAATTTTTAGTGTTTTCAAATCAAAAAATTCTTACGAGAAAGAGTACAAACAAGCAAAAAGTTTACGAAAATTAAGCTGGAGACGTTTCTAAAAGAGTCCGAAAAGTATCAATTAAATTTGAATTAGAAATAAATGTGCAGTCAATGGACGCGTTTTTTTCGCTAAAAGTACTTGATTCAAACAAAATTTTCCCGCTTATATGGTTTCGTTAGCTCGTTTTAAAATATTGTAAGAATTTTTTGAAAATTGCATAAAACCAGACCATTTTTTGGCCATAACAAAATTATGTGGCTGTCTAAAAATAAAATAGACACAGCAGATAAGCGGGAAATTTTTTTTTAAATAAAGTGCTTTGACCCAAAAAAAATGTAGAGATTCGCTGATACGTAACTTTGATAAAAGTATTTGAAAGCCGCTTTAGCTACGAAATTAGTAAAAAAAAGGTATAAAAAAACCTTCAAGCCAGTTTTATTTTGACAGAGCTCGACGAAATATTCCCATTTTTGTCCAAAATATCCCAATTTATGTTCTGCTCAAAGATCCTGCAAAGATCTGAGACTTTCATAACAATTTTATTTAAGTCCCGTTCAGGCGCGCCGTGTTTTATGTTTAAAAAACTGATTTTAAACATTTTTAATTCGAGATCTTGCAAGACAATTTCAGCAATAATAATTCATATCAAAGACCCCATTGCAGTCCCGAATTTTTTGTTTTTAAATTTATTATCAAATTGCAAACTAGTAGAATTCCTAAGAAGAGAGATACCAGATTTAAATGAATTCATGTTGTTGAAACAATTCATTCAAAATACTACCCGAATCGGGTAGTGTTACGCTTACCCCTAGAGGCTCGCCGAAAGGGAAATAGCTTAATGATATACATGAATTCTAATAATTTTCAATGTGATAATAACTTTTACATTTAAAAAATTCGGGAATCCAATGGGGTCTCCGAGATCAGGCATTCTTGATGAAATTGTCTTACAAGATCTCGAATTAGACATTTAAAAAGATGTAAAGGTCAAAATTTATTCGTTTTATATATATCTTGATGCCACTTTTCTTATTGTTCCAAAAGACGAAATTCGAAACATTGATTCTTGTTTTAATAGCTTTTGCGAAATGTTCAAATTCACATTTGAAGTTAAATCTGAATCCAATGAACCTTTTCACCATGAAAATTTAATTTTAGTTGAAAAATATTAAATTGCAATAGTTATCCTAAACTTTTTAATGAAAAACACATCAAAATAAGACTTTTTCGAATTAATAATAAAAAACCTTCTTTCGAGTTAAATTTAACAAATAATAATCAACAGAAAAAATTGGTCTCTTAACTTTTATTCAGATATATCTTATCCAATTCGTAGACTTTTTCTAACTTTAATATTAATACTATTTTTAAAATTGATTCAAAATTTGACCGTTTTCTAAAATTGGAGAAGGACCCATTGGCAAAATTAGAAAAGTGTAATGCTGTTTATAAATTGGATTGTTCTTGTCGTATGTCCTATATTGGACAAACTAAAAGATCGATAGAGACTAGAAGAAATGAGCATTTCAGAAACATTAACCATTGTACTAAAAACCATAAAGAAATTGCTAGACGCATTCACTCTGTTTATAATGAAGATTCAAATTATATGAAATGGGATGGAATTAAAATACTACATAAAGAGTCAAATTATTTTTGAAGAACCTTTGTCGAGATGATGTATATTAAAAATGAGAATGAGAATGCTTTGAACAATATTACTTTTTTCAAATTTTGTAATTCTGCTATGATATGATTTTTGAGATAAGTTTTTTAATGGGATTTTACATTTTAAAATTCGTTAAAAAAATCTAAATGTGGCGCCTAAATTTTTTTCTTCCGAATCAGTATGTTCGATCCTTTCAGTACTCGATCGACTCGGGGTCTGCATGGTACATTGTACCAGGCTCCCTTTTTAAAAATCTTTTTCTGGAAATCATGAATTTCTATTCAAATTCTAAATTATTCATCACAATGAAATAATTACTAAAAATGTTTTCGAATTTGCATTGTTTTTGGAGGAAACTCCTTTTCTTTTTTCGAACATTTTACTATTGTAACTGAACTTCACTACTCTACGTAATGGTAAGTCATTGTATTTCGATGTTAAAAAATTATGTTTTTAAATACTTTTACTTTTTATGTAATTTCCTATGTAATTCTGTTAATAGATTTATCCATGGATTTCTGATGACGTTACTCTGATTAGTAACGAAACGTCAAACTTCATTGAATCTTATTTGGTCTGAAAGTATTGCCAATTTTCTTCTATACAGATAAGAAGTTTTTAAATGATATCGAATTTGAGAAGAATTCTTCTTTTTACGTCAAAAATTAAATTTGAATTCGCAAGAGATTCACAAGTATAATGAGGACTCTTTGGGATGGCTGCAATGAAGAGTTTCAATCCAAAATGTAGTAAGCTAGTAAGTCGGGTAATATCATTTTGTATAAAAAGTAAGGGACTTTATACAGCAAGAAAAAAAATACGGTTCTTTCAGTCGTCTATCTTTTCAACTTTTATCTTTTCAATGTACGTTATATTATACCAAAGAAACGAGACTAGTTTCCTTGGGTTTCAATTAAAAAATATTCAACGCATCATTGAAGTATCTTTAAGTATACATAAATTAGAAATTAGGTTCTCATTAGAAAATAATATCATTTTATTTGAAATTTTGTTGAGTTTAACAGATTTTCCAGAATTTTTTGAAACTGTTTAGCTGGTTTATAACTCATTATTATGGCTGTTACATTCTCACAAACAATTTTTAGAGGAAATTCAGTATAGGTACATATTGATTTCTCGTAATTTTTTCGCTATTATAACAAAATTATTATAAAAACTTATTACAAGAAACTCAATATAAAAATAAATGATTTTAAAATATTGGAAAAAGTGATGCAAAAAATAGAGTAACTACAAATTGATAATTGATTTATTTACTTAATGTAGGATTTGAAATTATATCAAGGGATTTCTATGGATATCAACAATTTTAAGCGATACGAAGGAACATATACAATTTCAAAGGACTGTAAAGAATTTAAATTATATAAAAGAATAATTATATAAAATAAAAAAAATAAATTATATTAAAGATATCATATAAAAGAGGACAAAATTGTAGCTGTTTTTCTAAAATGTTTGAAAGTAGATTTTCTCAAAAGAACTAATTAATTTTTTTTAAATAGCTGGGAATATTAAATCTTTAAATCAAAATTCTTTAAATCAAAATTTCAATATGTTCAGTTAAAAGTTTAAGGTAGGAACTGTAAGCAAAATATAAGAAAAAATAAAAAAGGTGGGACTTTCCAGAAAATCTTCTTAATTTATTTTTAGGTTATATTTTTAGAAAGTTTCTTCTCGTATGAAAAATGCGTCTTATTATTTGTTTGCGGACTAAAACATTTTTGAAGCCGTGAAATATTTTTTCAATATAATTTTTTTTTCGTAAATGATGCAAGTTGTTGCAAAAGAGTAACAGGTATTTCTTGTAGAATTTTTCTAGATGTTTGAGCTTTTAAAAATAAAGTTCTCCAAAAATAATGTTTTTCAATGTCAATCAGCATTTAAAAAAAAAATTCTGTCAATTTTCGAGAATTCCCCGTTAATCTTAGAATGATTGTAACAAATATAAAAAACTTTGATCAGATTGTAAAATACCCATTCCTCTATTTTAACAGAAGATCATCAGACAATTGAAACTCTTTAGCACGCGATCCCTTCCCAAATTCATAATTAGCCCAATTATCATAATAAGCCTCCAAAGTAGCCCGATTTTCATTAGAGGCGCTCGCATTAGTCTGAACATTTGGTCAGGGGAGTGGAAAACTGCAGAAAATCAAAGTGTCAAGTGTCCACATTTATCCTCGACCCATTGCCGTCAGTGTCTGCTTTCATTATATTAATTACTTATTTGAAAATTGAAATCTTTGTTCAATTTTTCATTTCACTTTCTGGCGCATTTTTGGATTCGAAGACTGATTGATAGTTTTCCAATGACAACATCGATGCAACCACTCGCAGAAATTAAAGTTATAACCATGACTGAAACTCACTAGTTTGCCACGTTATCTGCCCTCTTTTGGCCTCTTGCCATTGATCAGAAAGAATAGCTGGTTTGCCCGCGTGATATAGAATGAATTGTTCTCTCGAGGCTGAGAGCAGGAAAAAATATCTCAAAGAAAATAACCGCGTAAGCATTTCAGACCTACTTTATTGAGGATATTTTTCACGCATACATTCAATTTCAATATTTAATTAATAAAAGTGATAAATAAATAGATAAACAAACAAATTAATTTCAGACCAAGCAGATGTATTCACAACCAAGTAGTTGAAAGTTGAAACATAAGAGACGAATTTTCAACAAAATAGTTGAATTTTTAAGAAATTAGTTGAATATTCAATCTAAAAAGATTAATTTTTAATCAATGGTCGAATTTTATGACAGAGAAGATTAAACTTTAACCATAAATAGTTGCGTGTTTAAATAAATAGTTGAATCTTCAAGCCAGAAAGACGAACTTTTTAGAAGACAGTTACATTTTCTACCATGAAAGATGAATTTTCAACCAATAACTCTTCTACCCACAAAGATGAAAAAAGAAGAATTTTCAAAAAAATAGTCGAATTTTCGAAAAAAGATAACTTTTTAACCATTTATTGAAATTTTCAATAAAATAGTTCAACTCTTAACAAAACAGTTGAATTTACAACCCGCAAAGATGAATGTTCAACCAAATAGTTCAACTTCCAGCCAGAAAAATTAATTATCAACCACACAGTTGCACTTACAATCAAGTATTTGAACTTTCAAGCAAAAGAGACGAATTTTTAACCATTTTTGAACAAAAGTCAGCATAAATTACGTATATTACGTTTTTTCGGTTGAAAAGTCTACCCTTCTAATTGAAATTTAATTCGGACATCTGGTTTGGTTAAAAATGGTATTATTTTGTTCAAAACTTAATTATTTTGTTGAAAATTTAGCAACTTTGTTACAAAGTCGTACTTTTTGTTTGAAAAATGAACTGTTTTGTTGAAAATTCACATTTTCTGGTTGAAAATTCAAATGTTTTGTAGAAAATTTATATATTTTGTGGAAAATTCGTCTCTTTTGGTTAAATTTAACTGCTTTATTAAAAATGCATTTTTCGTTGTTGAAGATTCATAACTTTTGTTTAAAAAATTCATCTCTTTGGTTGAAAATTCGTCTGTCTGGGCAGAAAATAATTCTCCTTGGTTGAAAATTCAACTATACGGTTAAAACTTCACCTATTTTGTTGAAAATGTCATATTTTTACGTGAAGTATAATTTCAAGTTTTTCAATTTGAATGTAATATCAGTATTACATTGTTAAATTTTTTTTCTAATATTCATAATTTTAGTTAAAACGTAAACTCTTTAGTTGAAAATTCGTTCTTTGGCCGTTGAAAATTAATTTTTGAACTGAAAGTATATTAATTTGATTGCAAATTTAAGTGTTTCTTTGAAAA
>CAKNWT010331860.1:0-12293 GCA_932066315.1 Andricus coriarius
GCCTTGAGCTTCAATCGGGTCTTCGTTATCCACATCTTCCAGAGGGAGTTCATCAATAGGAAGCTACTGTTCTACTTCCACTTTCATGGCAGCTATTTCAACAGCCGAAAGCAATCTGTTTACAGATATTGCGCGTTTTGATCTGCTTCTCTTTTGTTCTCTTCTCACATTTTTCCGACTTTTCTCTACCAAAAAATAAAAGCGCACTATATCTCTGTTCATATGTTGCTATTTTAATCGCCTTCTTGATTGCTGTACCTTTGCTTCTGCGTCTGCTTGAATCAGTTTATCTGCATCTGGAGGATGCAGTGGTACTGGATCATGATCAGGTTGTGCAAGAAGATCAAGTGCCGCTGCTTGATCGTGCGAAGCGGCTTCCTTAAACTGTTGTTCATTGTCGACGATTTTCCACGGCTAATCAACCTGTCGTTTAACCTCTATTACTACTATATTCTTTTAGTCTGTTCTTTTACTGAAACTTTTTATATGTGCGGTTACTTTGCAACAAACGTTGACCTGAATTTGTATCCCTTTTCGCTTTTAGCTTCATACTTCGAACTTTCATCATAGAGACACACCAATTCCTCTTTCATGGTGGTATCCCACTTGATGCTCTGCCACGGTATATATGTTGAGGTGGTTGACTGGAAATTGCTAAGGCTAGCCATAGCTTCATCAACAGGCACAGTTGATGATCCGCTGTTTACCTTTTATCGCAGATTTTGTAGCTGCTAGCTTTTTCATTTGTGAGATCTGCTCACCCTTTCTCTAAAATACCATAATTTTCGTTTCATTCAGGTTCATCTTAAGGCCAATGTTCTTCATGGTAATATTCAGTCTGCTCAACATTCTCTATAATCCTCCGATTGACTCTACTATAACAACCTTATCATCTGCAAACGCTAATCCACGAACCTTCACTTCTTCACGAATCACCTTCTTATTCCAAGAGGCCCATTTTTAGAAACTTATCCATGAATATATTAAACAACCATGAATACATCGAGGGCATGTTAGGCATCCTTGCCTAACACCTCACCTAATTTCGAACCAGTCACTCAGTTGGTTATTTACCCTCACACTCGCATTTCTACCTGCATATATTGCTTTTATTACTTTTAGGAGCCGTCCGTTGACTCCGTACTCTTTTAGGATTTCCCAAAGCTTACTTCTGTCTCAAGCTAAATATTTGATCCCCGCAAGATTTTTTTTCGCATAAACCCACATTAAAGCTCTCAGATCTCTTCTTCTGTTACTTTTATCATCCCATGAATCATTTTTGAATAAAGTTTGCTTATGGTACTTAGTAAGCTGATACCTCTGTAATTGTCATCCGGAACTTGCCCCATCCCGATTTATAAATTTATCAATCCTCCATCTAGGTACATAAATTTGTCAACTCGCGTTATACTCTTGTAAATAATTACATTTACAGTTACATTTTTTAAGGAAATATACATATTGTTTCTAAGGATTATTTAAAAAACCTAAGCGTTTCTTCGTTACAATAGAACTGAAGAAATAGAAAAGTCATGTCATGAAGAAAATCATTTGATTCAAAAGGCTTACGCGAGATTCGACAGGCAGTAGATTAAGGTGGGGAAGGAAAAACTGCATATCCTCCAGTAATTATTAAATTTTTCTGTGATGTTTCACTCCAAACTTTATTTCAATTGGAAAAATCAATCCAAATCAATTGTGGATATTTGCTTATCAAGTTTAGGGTTCAAATATAGTAAGAAAGTTGATTTAATAATGAATCACATTTCCATACAGAATTTATATTCGTAAAAAGTGATTTTTCACCAATTATAGCAAGGTATTCCTTTGCATAATGCTTAATTGACTAAAACTTGTACATTTCTTTTAATTAAATTATTGGTTTAGCTGTAAAGAATCGTGATGTACAACTGCTACGCTAAAATTTCGATCTATTTGGCGCATGACACCTACAGGAACTTCCTCTATTTCATCTCGTGTCAAGTTAGAAATCTTGCCGCTCCCTATGTTTATTTTCGCCCTGTACCATCTATCTCTGGAATAATATATTCCTCTAAAAATACCACTAGCCTCTAATATTGCAAAAACGTCACCATTAGATGTTGTTAATACAATTTCTTCTCGGTTTGGCATTAACATGGAGACATTCTGTTTAAATCGCAGTCGAAGGGGCGAATCGGGATGAAAAATGTATCTTCGAAATTCAAATCGTCGGCGCGGATTGCTATTTGGAATAAGCCGAATAAGTCCAAGTTGTCCAAGTCCATATCCAAGTACCTGATAATCAGGAATCCTGGTAAGAGGAAGCCTGGCAGGAGACCTGGACCTGGTACGTACATGACGCTCGAGCTCGTCACGAGAAAGAGGCGCAGGACCAGAAGAAGAAGAAGAAGGTGGGCCCAGACCCAGCTGCAAGTCGGGACTATCAGACCGTTCGCCATCAGGGTTACGGGCACCCTGTGAACTCAACTCTGAAAGAAGAAATAGAGGATTAATTTGTTGTAAGAGACGCATTTTTCTGTTGGGATTGGATGGTGATTTTTGTGGGATGTTAGAGCATATGATTCTTTTGATTGGTACAAAATAATTAATTAATTTATTAGAGAATCATTGGTGCCAATCAGTTTGATAATCTGGGACATTTTTTTGTCTCCTGGAGTTTCAATTTCAATGCGCACAGTTGGGAGCAGCCCTATCAAACTACTTAGAAAAGTATTTGTCTATCACAAGTTCGAGTTGACGAGTGGAATTTATCTGTTGACTGAACTAATCGGGAAGATTCTTATTTTTAATTAATTATTTACTTTCCGATAAGACTCAATGCTTTTTGTGGATTAGGATTGATGTGGCGCCACTTGTCGGCTAACGTACGAATGCCACCTGTCAAATGGAACTCGTAAGCGACAACAGCTTCTAAGCAAAAGATGGAGAATCATATAGGGCTGGTTGGGAGTGTACCATCTGTCCAAGAGCACGTCAGAATTTAAACTTGCAAATATGGACGTGCACAGATACGCACGTGTAAACTTGCTTTGTGTAAAGATGTATCCTCCCTTCTATACTTTATTGATTCTGGCCCAGATAGCACCCAAAATACCGTGGCGATTTCCTAAAAGTGGCAATGCAAGGTTGGGAATATTGCATTGAGAGGTTACGGCAAGATTCTTTTAACTAAGAAAATGTCCGCCTGTCAGGCAATACTACACGGCGAGGTTCAGGAAAGAGTGGAAGTCTACAGGTATTCTAGGGCGTTCAAAAAATCTACTGCGCATTCGTAGGTCCAATATAAGAAATCTTTAAGGAATTTTGTGTACTATCTGGGGGGTTTCCCCAGATTAAATTCTGAATCAATTCATACTCATGTTACACCGAGAAAAAAATATTCTTAATTTGAGACGAAAATTCCTCTTCTTGAATCCTCTTACATTTTCCTCTGAAAAGGAGTATCTCGGTGTAGATAAACACAGATAGAGTTTGGAAAAAAATAGCAATTGAGATAGAATGCGGATTAAATCGGACAAACTGTTTTTGTGGAAAGTTGAAGAAATTTTTCAAAATAATTATAGTTATATTAGATTATTATATTTACCAATATAATTAAGAATAATCGCCAAGAATAAGAACAAAGTATAAACGATCCTCATCATTTCTAATTCCATGATAAACTGCTGTTAACAGAGTAACTAATAATTATCCTGGTTCTACATTATAAAGTAAATATTGCCTCAAGCTTGTTATTCTGAAAAAATCTGTAGACATTTTTATCGTATGATATTCTATTTATATTTCATTAGTCACTTTCAAGGGAAGCAAAATTTACTAACCTCGTTGAAACTGACGTCACGATTTACAAATCCTGTTTTAATGTGGAAAATTTATGTAGTGTCTACTGTAAAGACCGATTTAAAGTTTTAAAAAACTAATATAAATTCTATAGAATATGTATACCTTACTGTATAAATTTACTATCATTCCTTCATATTATTTTTGGTGATGTCAAATAGAAAATACTTTGCAAGTTTTTTTATATCGAGATACATTAACAAAAATGTTGGATTCATTTGAAAATCTCGATTCCATTTTTACCTTTTGAATTTTACAATTTTAAATATATATACTACGCCATACCACGCTGGAAGCACCAGTTCCCGTTAGATCACTGCAGTTAAGCAGTGTTGGGCGCGGTTAGTACTTGGATGGGTGACCGTCTGATACTACTGCGTTGCTGTTGGTGGTCGTGGGTGTGGTGAGCCCATTTACTACAAATCCACCTAAAAAACACTACCCGAATCGGGTAGTGTCACGCTTACCCCTAGAGGCTCGCCGAAAGGGAAATAGCTTAATGATATACAAATAAATGTTCAATTATTAGTTTATTACCCAGAATGTAAAAATAATTAAATTCTGTTGAAGTTATGAAAGAGTGAAATCACATAACGCTCTTGGTAACCTTTTTTATATTCTGGGTGACTTTTGCTAACTTTATACCGCTGCCAAATTACTTTGAATTCCAAATGGACGGATTCCATAGCCTGTTCGCTAAAGAAACCCAAACCCGTTGTATGTTGATTTCAGAATTCTGGGACGTGATAAAGAACTGCGTGGACTTTTGGAGTGATTGATATTTCTAAATCCATTTAGCTTTTTTTGAATTTAGAATTACAAGTTTTGAAAATTACACCCAAGACTTGTGCAAAGCACGCTTAATTAACTGAGCTAAAGACATCGAAGGCTTGCACATACTTCAAACAATTTATAGAGCAATTTGCAACCTTCAATAATTTTTTACTGAAAAAAAGATCTTCCCCTTTGAGTCCGCTGGCATAGGAACCACAGAACTTATGATTTCCGCTTAGTTTCTTTTCCTATTACGCTACTAGAGAGATCAAGAGAAGAAACTTTATTTCAGAAAATATACGCATTATTATGCTAGATGGTAAAAATCAATTTTTTAAAAGGAATCTGTATTATTATTAGAGAATAACAGAAAATTTTCAACGTGTTTTTAAGACAAGTTGGAGTTATGAATTAAAAATCATTTTTAATTAATTTTTTTCTGGAAAAAAGATCTTCTCCTTTCAGTGCGCTGAGATAAGAACCACAGATCTTCTGATTTTCAGACAGGTACTTTTCTCATTAAGCTACAAGAGAGATCAAGAGAAGAAACTTTATTTCAGAAAATATACGCTTTATTATGCTAGATGGTACAAATCAAATTTTTTGAAGGAATCTGTATTATCATTAGAGAATAACAGAAAATTTTTAATGTCTTTTTCAGACTAGATGGAGTTTTGAATTACAAATTGTTTTTCATTAATTTTTTTTTCTGAAAAAAAAGATCTCCTTTCACCCTGCTGGTATTATTACTATTAGACCTATTATTATTATTATACCATTTATCTGCACTTAAAAATGATTTTTAATTCATAACTCCATCTACTCAGACAGACGTTAAAAATTGTATGTTATTCTCTAATGATAATACAGATTCCTTAAAAAAATGTGCACCTTTTCCTATTATTGAAAAACAGAACGTGCACCGTTTTTCGGATTTTGGATTTTCGGAGCATCATGCTCTCAAATTTTCAGATTTATCTACATTAGAGTAGAAGCAACGTAGGAAGAAAAAATCGAAAAGAGTCATTCAAAAGCAAATATAAACTTATTTTTTATTTTAAATTAACTAACTCTGGGGAAGATATAAACTGTAGGTTAACTAGTGAATCAAGCTTATATACCGATGTTAGCATTTGAAATGTTTTCCAGAATACTCTCCCGACAGTGAAAAACACCGCATTTAGCCTTTCATATATATTTTTTTCACGTAAAATTCAAGACACCTAAGTTATTTCTGAAAAACTTAATGCATAATAAAACTCAATAAAAAGGGTGATTTTCAGGACGCAATAACTTGATACCTATCAGTGCTAGAGCATTTTATTTTATTTTTTAGATCTCCGGCAAATTTAGTCTGCTTTAACTAATATAAGTCCAACTTTTATCTACAATGTACAAGACATAAAGGAGGGGTCAGCAGCGAGGAGAAATTTCTCGAGTTCAGCTCTTTTAACACGTGTTTCGTTTCCACCACTCCGCCTCCTCCCTCAGCTGACAGAGTGAGACGGAAGTTTTCCGTGCTGAGGGAGGATGCGTAGTGTTGGAAACGAGACATGTTTTAAAAGAGATTAACTTTAGAAATTTCTCCTCGCTGAGGACCCCTGATATAAGGTATTTCATGGAAACTAAAGTTAACTGAGGTTTTCAACTGTTTTACAACATTTTAAAGACTTCTAAATGTTACAATTAACAATCAACTTGCAATGATTTTAACAAAAATATACTTAATAACCCCACAAAAATTAAAAATTATGATTTTCTAAAAGGGGTCCAACAATTTTTTTGATTTAGGCCTTGAAATACTCGGGAAGCATCCCCAAAACATATTCAGAAAGAAACTGAAACAGGTGAGCACTTTTCAGTCAAAAGTGGTTCAAGCTAGCCGAGCTCACCGCGAGGGCTAATGAAGTGAGGAGAGGGGAATACCACTGTACTTGAATCCCAATTCAAATACTTGCGTGGAAATTTCACCAATTGGGATGTTGTGGTAGGTACAAGGTTAGGAGCATGGTTTAGTTTGGAGTTCGTGTTTTACCGCTGTTGTCCTTACACTGCGTCGGCGAGCCTTGAAGGTGACAACAGTCGCCTCTGGATGCTTTCATAGAGATACCATCTGCCACTTCATAGTTTCTTAGTTGCTTACAATGCGAGAGGTGTTTTAATAAACCGCCTTCCGAGCTGCTGCTAATACCATTGACTCTTAGGTGTTCCAGATGTTCAACTGCACCTTGCGCGAACATTGCCTGCAGCCGAAATCACAATAGGATAAATAGATGCATGTTTCACATTGCTCCATATTGTCTTTACTTCATGGCTTAGCTCGCTCTACTTATCGATCTTGGTTGTATAGATTGACTGATAATTCCGGTTGATTCGAAAAGCAATTTCGATGATGTAGACTCTTCTACCTTTTTCCAGGCATCACAATGTCGGGTTGAATGGCTCGGATCTAAGGATTTATCTGGATCGTAACATCTCAATATAAGTTACAAGGAACATTTTTTAGAAAAAATTTAATATTAATCTCAATATAAGGTATGATCTCCGCTTTCTAAAATGAACACTGGAGTGTATCTGTTTCGGAGTAGAGCACAGCGCGTTCGGCCTGCACGGAGAGGCATTCGACCGGCAGACAGGTCCCGTGCATTTCTTCCGTCGCGTCCCGAGGCTCCTAGTGAGTAACAGCTTAGATAGCTTGCTCCTGAGGAGAGCAATCTCATAGTGTGGTGATAGATTAGTATGTGCGTTGTCAAAGACTTAATGATGGTTGGATTAAAGTACTTGTAAGTAGAGTGGTGTTTCTTTTTGGTTAGCTCAAGTAAAGTGATAACGTGCTTTGCTTGAGACTAAATCTTGTTGATTTAATAACTGAATTCTTATTTTTTGTGCATTTCACTTATTTTATTTTCACAAGTCATTTTCATTATGCCGCTCCGGAGAAAATGTCTAACTTTGTATGGGGTCATCGAGATAACCCCTCGGCCTGTCAGTCTTCTCTTTCTAGATGAGAAAATATTAAATCTGTATTAATGTTACGTTCCTCTGATGGAATGAATTTCACCTAGGGCTCGTAAGGACAGTACGGATGAGGATTTTTCCACAAGAGCTTGACTTTTAAAAACTAAAATTACACGGTTTAGCAAGACCGGCGGAATACTTGTAACGCTTGCCCGCGTTTACAGGGTGAACTGACCGCTCTCCTCAATGTTAGCACCTACGTCTCACTCGTTTAAGATAGGCAGCCGCTAGATGTCGCCCATGTTATCAAAATTGATGCCTTGCGCGTGATTCAAACAGGTACGGTGAAGAGACCTTTTTTACATGAGCGGGAATCTCATCCGCTCGTCGCCCACATTGTGCAGTAAGCCACTGAACTCATGACTGCATCGGTATGTGGGCTGGATGCTGATTGGTAGGCGTTTGACCTCGAATTAACTCTGACTTTCCCTTGGATTTCTGATCTTATTTGGCGAAAAACCCTGACTTTATTCCGGGGAAAAACGAATAACTAACAAAACAAATTCATAACTCTTACGTGTCTATGCTGCTTCCTGTCAAGCCTTTTCCAATAAGGGTACCAACGTAGGGAAGAAGTTCCGTTTACAGAACGTTCAGTTGAAAACTGCAATGTTACACTGAAAAAAGCTATGAATGAAGTATCTTGGAGAACTTTTCAATAAGGTTTAATTTAAATTTATTGATTAGGTTTTTTAAATAAATGCAAATTATATGAGACAAATAATAGTATAAAAAGTATAAAAAAAGTTACGATTATTGATTTGAATTAGAGGTTGTTCCTAATAAATCATTCCTCTTTTCTTCTTCTTTTTTAATGCTTTAATTTTAGTTTTAGCGGTTCTTCCTTTCGTAGTAGCGGGTTGCGGTTTTAGTATTTCCAAATTTGTAGGTGATATTAACTAAAGTATTTCATCAGTAGTCAGTTTTGATATATCATTGCTATTTAAAGGTGGATAGGTAACTTTTTTTTGTGATTTTAGGTGTAGAAAGAGTTAAGGTAAGGGTTGGGTAAGGGGCGGAGAGGATAGGATGGATAACTATTTTTATAGCTTTATCATTATCATCAACAGTATCTTTCTCCAAAAGCCATAACTCATTATTTATGATATCATCCACTGAAATGTTCTTCAATGATGGGTAATATGGAATGTGTCTATGTGCATGGTGGTGCTTTGATTCAGTGCCCCAGTATAAGCCACCCGGTACACTTTCAGTGGTTTCAAATTTATTTTGAACATGTTATAAAGGACGTTTGAAAGTTGATGTAGGTGGTGGTGGGGATTGAGCCGGTTTTGGTAGAGTAGGTTTGTCTAGTATATCCCACCTTGAAGGACCTTTAAAAGCTGATGTTGGTGGTGATTGAGTTGATGTTGTTTAAGTAGTTTTGGTTAAAATAGTTCCCCACCTCGTAGGAAGTTTACGTTCTTCTGAGGGTAGTAGTGATGTTGGGAAGCCTAACTCAAATAATCCATAATACTCAGGATCATGCGGAAAATCTAGAGGAATGGTTAGTATATTTACTGCTTTTTGCAATGAAATTTTACATTCCGATTTGTTTAATTTTTCTGATAAACCGTGTAGACACCGAAGTTTCGGAGCTTGTTGTCGTTGAGATTCTTTTTCAGAGCCCTCTGAAGATTGTTGCTGTGGTTGATGTCTAGATTCTGATGAGAGCTGTAAAAATTATGTTTAAAGAAATGCAGGTTATATTAGATAAATAAAATCTGCCAATTAATTTCTTAGAATGTAGGTTATTTTTTTTAAAATTTAGATTATAAGATTTCAATATAAAAGAGTTACAAGTATAATTATGTTAGAAAAGTTTTGGGTTAGGTATACTGTAATTAAAGAAAAAAGTAATGCATAAATATATTTAAACTTAATTTTATGCTTTTTCAGCTTGTTGAATTTAAAAACTTTTTGCTAAAGACCTATTCGATTTATATCATTTTAGGTTGTAGGAAATTTCAACAGTTAAAAAAATACAATTTTAAGAAGATTAATTTTTTTTTGTATTTGTGTCTATTGTAGAAAAGTCCCTAGGGCTATATAGCACTCTAAGAAACAGGACAATACATGGTTATAAACATTTGTGAAAGCACTGTTCAGTGGAATACATGATTAATCAAATGATACCAAAAACGTCAAATTTGTATCAAACAAGTTAAATTTTCGACGAAAGAGTGAAATTTTCAAGCCGGAGGACGGCTTGATAGAGCGGCAAGTAAGATTTCTTCAGGGGGCACTGAACTACTTTCTTTGGATGTTCGTTTCCGTGCACGGTTTGACGGAGCGACCCGCAAGACGTTGCCAAACCAATGGTGGAAATAGAGCGATTCGACAATTAATGTTGAGAAACAAGAAACGATTCCTTAATCAGAGATTGCTCTAAAAATAGCAGATGGTTGATGTATTGAAGAGAAGTTTATCCACATACGACAACGGTGTTTTTTCCCAAGCGAATTCTATTTATTGGCTCTTTCACACTAGGTTGTGCTTGGAGAGACAATTGAAGCGTGCGAACTCGAGGTAGTCGAGAGGCAGAGTGTCTCCGGTAGCCGGAGGCGCGTCCTTTTATGCGGATGTACGCAAGTTCTCCCACCGCGCTGACCGAGCGGTCTCTCCCACGCCGCGCGGAATTCGAGTAGAGGGAGTTTCTCGGCGCTAAGTCTCCCACTCCTTTGATGGTGCGTCAATCAGAGAGTGACTGGTCGGAGATAGGCGCTTCGTTCCCACCAGACACCCGATTGGCCGGATATTTTGGGCGAGCGCGATATACATAATATTCTTCCTTGTCTCTCCTAATCCAGAATTACATATTTCTGAAACTAAGGTTAATATTTAACGTGCAAGCTATCAGCTAATATTCGTTTGCCTATTATAATATTTCCCGTAATTCAACTTATTAAAACAATAACCGAATGTTGATGTATCCGAATCTTAATAATACTTTTAGTTATTCCCTAAAATTTAATTAATTCTCCCATCAACTACTGATGAATACCCAATAGTAGAATATATGTATATAAAGAGATGTATACATAATAATAAAGATATACTATAACAATATCAAATTAAACTAAGATATCGCACGAATTTAATAGCTGAACAGATCCGTTCAAGTTGTAATACTCAAAAACCTGCCTTATTTGAAAATTAAATGAAAAGAGAAAAAAAGAGAGAGAACTTTCCATCGAAACACTGATAGTTGATCAGTCCATAAGTATCTCATGACAAGGCTCTCCTGGTTACAGTTTGCACGTACTGAAAGACAAGTCTGGACGAGAGAATTAAACGAATGTTTATTAATAGGGGGTCGTGCACATAATACGTCACACGTTTTTCTTTTGTTTATATCGTTGTATCTCTTTTGGCTTCAAGGCAATTTTATTCTCGTCTTTATTTAAACAAAAGAAAAACGTGTGACGTATTATGTGCACGGTCCCTAGGATGATTGAGAAAAAGCAAGGCTCGTCGGGGTGAGAGTTGGGAATTCAGATCTGCTGAACTGATACTTGTGAGAACCACAAGCAATAGTTGCCAAGAGCCAGAATTCGCAGCTCTACTCTTTTAGACATTGAAGATTTATATCAGTTTTCAACAAAATGGTTACATTCTTAAACAAAGAGGTGAACTTTCCACTTATATGATGTATCTCCATGTATCTTCATGTAACCAAAACAGATAATTTTCAACCAAATAGATGAATTTTAAAACAAAAAGATTGCTTCAAGTCAAAAAGGCAAGTTTTCCACAAAGCAGTTGAATTTTCGGAAAAAAACTTATTTCTCAACTAAATAGTATAATTTTCTACCAAAATATATGAAAATTCAACCCAGAAAAATAAATTTTTAACAAAAAAAGATGGATGCTCAACCTAAAATTTAATAATAAAATTTTCAACCAAAAAGAATGAATTTTCAACGAAAAATATGTAGTTAGATTTTCTTATTGGGTTCAATTAAGTCAGTTCGCATTTAAGTGAAGAAAGAGAAAAAGCAGATAAGAGGGGAAAAATGTGAAATCTGCGCTAAATAGATCATCGTTTCGAAATCTTGCGTTCAAATCATCACCAAATCTAGTAAATTGATATTAAAAGAGTTTCAAATCATTGAAGCCGATGGTACACTACTGAAATAATTTCTCAAATTATGTAAAACACAGGACAAATAATTATCTGCGGCATATAATTTAATGGAAATAAAGTTACAAAGTATGCTGATAATAATTAATACCCAAAGTCGAATCCTTTGAAAATTCCACGAGGATGAATTCCAAGTCACTCAAGTGGATATAGCATGTAAACACATTGCGAACATTCAACCTCATTATTTTTCGTAATGAATGAAGTTTCAAAATTGAATCGTGACATGTGGCGTGAATTTTCAAAAAATTATAGGTGAAAAGCGGGAAAGTTATGTAATCGCCCCCCTGATCAAAATTATCCCTCCACGCTGTTAATCTGCCATGGTCATTTTTGAAGCTATGCTTCTTTAAGGACGATAGGCCGAGGACGGTAGGCCGAGGACGATGGGCCGAGGGGATCGAACTGAAAAATCATGTAACACAACGTAACGCAACGAAAGTGAGTCATCTTCATGGAGACTATATATAGTCTCCATGGTCATCTCATGACTCTCTCTCTCTCTCGCTCTCTC
>CAKNWT010331861.1:0-17572 GCA_932066315.1 Andricus coriarius
ACTACCCAATCTACGTAAACTTCTGTACGGAAAGACACATTTACCATAAAAAAGTCATCAAATTAGATCAACATAAACAAACTGGAACAACGTGATGCAACACTTAGATAACTCTTCCGAAAAATGTTTAACAAGTGGTTGCGGTAATCCAAGCGCCTGCCACAAAATATGAATATTTTGTCTATGAAGTAACTGAAGGTATTACGGGCAATACGCCAAAAAGAAAATGGTAAATATCAAATTTCACAGAAATACGTTTACCGTGGTAGGGTGTGCAGTGTTCCGCAGTTAAAAAGCAAAGAAATGACGCTTTCAAGACATGGGTTAAAATTAAAAAAACTCGACGATATCATAGAGTAAAAAAGAGTTCTTGCTTTGTCCAAAAAAACTTTCAAGAAAAAAAAGAAGGAAAGTTACATTAAATTTACAACCACCGTTAATTTACTAACTGATGGTCGTTACGTTTGGAATACTGGTAAGATTCTAAAAAATAAATAAATCAAGGTCAATTTATCGCACGTCTCCGAAAATTTGCTACTCGATAAAGAACTAGAAGCTTTCAATAAGCTTTGTCCTCCAATTAAAACTGGACCTGATCCTAAATACTTACCTAATTGCCAATCAAATGATTTTCTTGAAGGTCCCTTCAGCTTTGTTGAATTCAACCATGCTTTACACTCTCGCAACACTGACCCATCTCCAGGCTTATACAACATAGATTATTATACGCTAAAAAGGCTACCAATCAAACACAAACACCTTCTTCTCGTTTTCCCAACAGAGTGGAAAAAATCCTATGTACATTTCATTTCGAAGCCCGAAAATAAAGGCTATAGGCTTATTTCTCTCACCTCGGCTTTATGTAAGCTGTTTGAAACTTTAATAAGAAATAAATTACCATGGTGTATTGAAACTCAAAATATACTACCAAATAGTCAAAGTGGATTTCGTAATTGACAATCATGCCCTGATAATTTGTTAAATTTAACTATCACTGTTCAGACAGCTTTACGCAGAAACAAAGATATGTTTGCAGCATTCCTGGGTGTGAAAGGAGCTTTTGATAATGTCAAAATTAAAACGCTATTTGAGAAACTCGCAAATATTGGTTGTCCTTTCATATTAGGCAAGTTTATACGCTTTATAACAAAGGAAAGATTTGTGTTCACCGAGGAACTCAGCGAAACTAAACTGACGTGCAAAGGGTTTCCGGAAGGAGGAGTTTTAGGTCCTCTCTTATGTATAATATATGTTGACGACATTGTTAAATGTATATCAAATAGAGTATCGATATCTCAATTTGCAGATGACATCGCGCTACACTCTAGAAACTTATCCTCGCTGCAAAAAGCCTTAAAACAAGTTTTAAAAAATCTTGCTGATATAGACCTTTTTCTTGCACCTGGAAAAACTAATAAATTTAATAACAGTGACATTAAACCTGGAGAAACGGTAATTAAAATAAAACATTTATTAATAAAAATCCAGTGAATCCACCAGGTTCCTTGCAATAATTTTCGATTATAAGGTCTCATTTGTCTCACAACTAAATAAAGTAAAGTCACGATGAGCTAGAGCATCCAAAATAATAAACTACTTGGAAGGAATCTGGTAGGGAGTATATCCGACTACTCTTCTCATCCTTTACAAGAGCTATGTAAGATCTATAATAGACTACGCAATCTATGTATACTATCCTAAGCTCAAGGATCAACAAAAAAAAAACTAGAATGCATACAAAACAATACCATACCTAAGACTAGCGCTCGGATTTCGCAAAACGACACCGATGAAAATACTCCTTGCCGAATCCAAACTGCCGTCAATTTTCGAAAAGGCTATATTTCTATGCGATATTTAGATATCAAAAATCTTATCGAAAGAAAGCTTATGCATGAATAAGCCTGTCAAAACGTATATGCTCAAACAAGAAATAGCAAAAGAAAAAAGAGAAGACTCCTCTAGCATTCCAAACACCCAGTCTCCATTCATCGCCTGAAACTCGACCTTTACGTTTACCTTATGTATGCATTTCGTCAATCAAAGTTTCAGTCCATTCCGAGGCTATTTTATTGTTTATATTATTCATGGTTTAAATTGGACACCCAACTGCCATCTTTATGTGTGTATTTTGTTTTGCGTGTTGAAAATCATGTTCGAGTTAAGAAGCAATTCGTCGTACGATGGACAGTCTTGTTGTAACGCCAGTCCCACCAAAACTTCTGGGAATTGGGGTGGGGGGGGGGAGGTTTAATTTAAATAAACGTGTAAAATGCCTGAAAACATAAAGATTCACAAACATCCATATGAAAAAAGATAGCTTTATACAAATCTCGAATATTCGGTTTCTTACAAATTCTATTTCAGTATAATTATAAAAAAATTATTACTGAAAGTCATTTTCATAATCAAAAACAGCCTACTTATAATAACATACAAGTCACTTTCTAAAAATTTTAAAGTTGGCTGTTATTATTTTATCTAAATCTAAATTATCTACGGTTATCTAAAGTTGTCTGAAGTTAGCTAATTATCTAAGTTATGAAAATTGCGCAGTTTAAGAAAATCGGTTTTTATGACGAAGAACTATCAAATAAATATGTACCGCGTTTGCTTACATACTAAACATGAGAATAGATTATAATCCGGCACGATTATTCGAGAAATTGTTGACTTTCCGTAAAACGTCACTTATCATTGCGCGACAGTTTTCGCACACTGACAGCTATAACGGAATTTACCTGGAAGTGACTTTATGGGGGGACTCTAATTTCATTGTACTTTATTATATGATATATACTTTGTAGAAAATCTGCCTAATAAAACCTAGTATTCTTAAATTATGAGTTATTTTATTTATACCATTGAATATACATGTAATTGTCAGTAGATATATCTGAATTTCCAGGAATATACCCAATTACAGAATTAGGATATCTTGGGGACATCTTTGATATATAAAACTAGGACATTAATCAGATATCCTCAGGATATTCTGAGATATCTTTGTAACATTCCATGGATATCGAGATTTCCGCCCTGAATGGTATTATTCTCGATATCCCTAGGATCTCCTGGGATATGCCCATGATATCCTGGGAGATAAATGGGATATCCCGCCGATATCTCATGCTGTGAGGGTACAGAGTCCTAAATTAATTCAAATTTTTAGTAATCAATTAATAGGTTTTTCTAATTCTTCAAGAAAGTTGTTGAATTTTTATGATTCACTCTTTTAACATGTTCAAGGATCTTGAAAAGTTACAACTTTTTTTCTGGCTCAATTTTTCTCTACGATCAATAGTTTTTGAGAAAAATAAATTTTTGATATAACGAATGTTTGACTTTCGAATTTTTCATGTATTTTTGCTTAGAGAATGTTAAAAAAATAATGCAAGATGCACTAAATCAAAAACAATAAACTTTTTCGTCAAAAGACACCCAAATTCTGCATTTGCTAATAAAAAATGTGTTTCGGATACTAATCCTTTGGAATAGTGGTAAAAAAATGTTCATGGATTGCCAAAGTTAAAGAACGCAGCTAAACAATTCTCAGCTATTCCAGTGGTTATGGAGTGAGTCAGCTTCACACGATTATATTTACCAAATTACGTTCCGCTATACCATTCCAGAATTTTTATAATTTTTAAGCAATAATTGTAAACGTGAATCTCTAAATATGTTAAAGGTTGACAGATTTCGGTATTCGATGTTAAATCAATAAATATGAAGTTTACATAATAAATTTATTGACACTTGCCTTTTTATTTCGAATCACGTAGCCACATTGGTATACATAAATTATCTTACATAATTTCAGCAATTTTCTTACTATCTCACAAAAAAAACTCTGGGACTGTACCTCGAGGAAACAGGTTTATATTTTGAATTTTTTCAAAATTTTGTTGCCATTTACGACAAAAATTTGGAATTTTTACATTTTGATTCTAACTGTGTGACCAGAAACACAAAAAACACCTAGTATACTGAGTCTCATTGAAATTCTTCAGTTTATGAAATTTCTCAAAAATGTTAGTACTTCTTTGTATCAAAATTTTTGAATTTTCACTCCAAAATTGTGTTTGAGAAAATTCTTGCTAATTTCTAAAGTTTTGAGAACCTGAAACTTTCGAGGAGCTCGAAAGTTTCGAGTTCTCCTTTCAGATGAGAAGCGACGCCACTTTATTAATATAAATGAGTGAAATTGCACTAATTACTAGTCAAATTTCGCTAATTCAATGAGAAAAAAGTCGTTCACTGAGGATCAGTAGAAAACTATTAATTCGGTTAGTCCAAATATTTAACAATGCAATTGTGGAAAACTACTTTCAATTGCTTCCTTAAAATAGATGAAATTATTCAGTCTGCATGGAAAAAACTTATAGCTTGTTCAACGATATTTATCCTTGATATGGGTACAAATAATACTGGGAATGAACCAACGATATTGATAAAATTATCAATGCAGGAATTCAACAACATTTATTGTAAGTATTATTTTTTCATACTTGTTCTCGGGTTAAAAAGAACCCGGTTTTCCATCATAGCCACGGACTAAGTCAAGTGACTGATGAGATAAGGATGTAATTGGTTAATTTATTACGATGTATGAAAGCATTTGCGACAATTTTTTAGGTTTTTTAGGCCATGAGTGCTGGAGGTGACAACAGTCTCCTCTGGATGCTTTCTTGAGCTACCATGTATCACTTTTTAGGTTTTCAGTCGCTTGCTTCGTGATGGTCCTGGAAGTTTCATTCAATGCGACAGGTGTTTAATAAAGCTGCCTTCTGAGATGCTGCCAGTACCCTACTGACTCCTAAATGTGCAAGATGTTCAGTGCATCTTGCGTGCACATTGCCTGTAGCCGAAATCACAATAGTTTCACGTTCCTTCCTATTATCTTTACTTGTCGCCTTAGCTCTCTGTACCTGTGGATCTTGGTTGTATAGGTTACCTGCAAAGTTCGATGAAGTGGACAAGCAATGTCGATTATATAGACTATTCCACCTTTTTTTCGTCCGTTCGATTGGCTCGGATGCAATGATTCGTCTGAATAGTAACATTCCAATATAAGATGTAATCTTCGTTTTCTTAAACGGGCATTGGAATGTATCTATAGAAAGGTATCCATTCTGTTGAGAGTCCTAGGTTTAAGGCAAGTTTTTGATGTATAACGCCCGCCACATCATTATGCCTGTGTGTATATTCTCTTTGAGCCATTACGCGACCACCATCAGTAATGTGCTCGATGGATTCGTTGGTATCTCCACATATTTGGAACCGGTCAACCAAGTATTGATGTAGCACGTGTTTGCGATAATTTCTGGTTCTGACAACCCTGCCCTGCATCGCAATTACGAATCCTTCCGTTTCCGGATACTTGACGCCCTTTCTCAGCCAAATATTGGATACCTCACTATTTACTTCAAGTTGATATAACGTTTTGGGGTGCTCGCCGCGGATGGCTTTCGATCTCCATTGCGTTTCTAATTCCTCTATGGTTTCTGCCCTGACATTTAAGGCCTCCTTTGAGGACAAATTCAAGGGCGTGTTCCACTGCTTACCGATATGGATTGAGGCCCATATTGTCTAGGCTTGTATTAAGCTTATTTGACCTTCTTTGCAGGTCCTCGATTGATTCTGCCATAACAATTTTGTCATCTGCGAAAGCTAACCCACGTATATAAATCCTTCAAACAAATTTATTATATAGCTGAATTAAGAATGTTTTGTATTCTAGTTTCATTGAGTTGACGTTACATTTTTAGTTCTTTTTGAACTATACATTTTTTGTGTGTGTGCAAATTAATTAAAAGCAGGTTATAGAAGCGGAAAACCTGACAAATAAAAAAGTTTATTACAAGAAGGCGATTGTGCAAGATTTTCTAGTTTATTTTAACTATAAGAAGGCAGTATTGTGAAACTCGTATGAACATATAATACGTCACCTATACCAACATCGCAGATTTAATACTCATTGCTTCGTAGTATAAAAACAAGACTTAATTACACACTAAATCTATTTTATCTTGGTTTATTGACATTTAAATTAATCCCAATAATGCTTGCAATAATTTAGAAGTGTTTATTAAAGAAATTTTTTCAAAATATTCTTAGGAGGAAATAAACACTTTTTCTAGATTCTAGTTTTCAATACCAATAAGCTGCTGAGGTAAATTTTGGTTTTTGAATCGTTTGCCTGCGTGATTATTCTATCATAATTTATTTTGAGAAGCCCTTCATGTAATGAAATCAGAACATTAATTACATATTTATAAAAAGTAGAATGAAAGCTGAAGAATGAAAAATTCTTAACATTACAGAATGTAACATTTTGAATCTAATAAGAAGAGGCCGATCTTTCGTCCCAATGACCCTTTGTTTCTGGGATAGCGAGGTTTCATTAAGTGATCAGCTGCGAAAAAAGAATAAGTTTAAAAAAGACTGTAAGAAGAAAAGTTAAAAGAAAACTTGCACAAATCTTACACATGATCGCCAACAATTTATAACAGTTTTCTTTTAAAAGTTATTTGATTAACTTTGCGCTGTACAATGCGAGATACGTCATTAATATTTTGTCAACATACTTGACTCTAACATTTTCAATTAGCAAAGTAGATAAAGTTTCCTCGTTTTTATATCAACAAAGTAATAAACAGTGTTTTACGCAACGATTTATTTTTTTAACTCCATGCTGCAACCTAAATGGAGATTATAATTTTTGTCAATATAGAGATAGTGGCTACTATATATACAAGTGAACCATATTTAACAAATTGTCTGTGTCTGCAGCACAATGAAGATTCTGATTTGTGTTCTGTTTTTTACATTGATGACATTTCTGAATTCTGTTCGTAAGTAGAATATAATTTAATACCGAATAAATCATTTATCAAAATAGCGTACAATCAGAATCATTGCCTATATTTTAAAATTGTTTTTTCATTAATCTTATATAATGTATTCAATTTAAATTCGCATCTTTTCTAGAAATAGTTGAAACATATGTTATCTTCATTGTACGCATTTCATCTTGCTGGATAGTCAAGTATGTATTAAAAAAGAGTCTTTTTGATTGTTAAAAAACCATTTGGCATGAATGATTTGTTATGCTTTAATATAAATTCAATTTATAGCTAGACGTGTTGCGATTACTTTTCTTTTATAAAAAAATGTATCTTCATTATACCATATTGAACTAACATTTTGCCAACACATGTTTCTCAAATTTCACGGAGAATCCTTCCATGTGTTTACATGGCTCACGCATGGCAATAAACTTGGAAATATATGGCTAAAGCATGGATCACTGCTGAGCACGAATATTCTTAGGAACAGACAAGTGTTAGAGAACATTGGCCCGCGTTGAAAATTAAGATCTTCAGTTTTCCAATAGTCGACACATCTCTGAATGATAAGTCCACTAGCCGGGTGTACCGGATCGTGTACCATGTCGTTCAAGACGTCATCTACGAGAACTTTACAAAAGCTTAAATTGTGCTAACAGCCACAATAATTAATAATGGTGAGCTGATGATCCGGCTGTACCGGATCATGCACCAGGTAGTTTAAGGCGTAATCTGCCAGTTCTTTTATGAAATTGTTGGCAATAGCCAAAAAAACTACAAATTGTAAGTCGACGAAGCAGGTGCACTGGATCGAGCACCAGGTTGTTCAGCCCGTATTGTACGAAAACGTTTTTAATATTTAAACTGCCGATTGCCAAACTAACTACAAATGGTGAGTCTACGATCCGAGTGCACCGAATCGCGCACCAGGTTGTTTAGCATGAGAACCTATCAAAAATTGTAATTGTTCCAATAGCCAAAACAACTCGAAATCGTGAGTCGACGACCAGGGCGTGCTAGATCCTGGACCAGATCGTTCAAGACGTCATCCACTATTTTTCGATTAAAAACAAAATCTTTGCCGCATCCGATTTAAAAAATAAAATCCATTTTTGATGTCTAAAAATCGAATCCCACTTTAATCCCGCTTCGTTTTCTTGAAAAAACTTATCTTTTTGATGACTATAAATTTCTTATTTCTCTTACTCGATATAATTATTTCAAGTAGAAAAACTAGGAATGTACTCATACCCACGTGTTTGTTAACATGTGGGTTTTCGAGAAACCGAAGTGAGTTTCAAAATTTTAAAAGAAGTTTTTTATCTGAATCTTCTCTAATATTTTACACTAGGGTGGTTCAAATTTGCACCTGTAAAAATTCAACTTTCAATTTTTGACGTGAGATCTCCCCCCACCCCCCATATTTGTTCGCCTTTCGGAAAAAGACATTTCGTAATTTTTTTTCAACATTAACACGTTTAAAATTAACATGGAGTTTTAAATGGGAAACACTCGATTACAAAAAAATGGCAAGAAGAACTACGTGTTATAAGCTTTTTACCTATTACAAAATGTTTGAGGAATAATTTCCACCTCATAACGAAAAATCCAAAATAGCAGTTTTCTATCAAATTCATACTAAAGACGGTATTTTTTGGATTTTTGAAATAATTTTTAACTGTTGAAACAATTATTATTTGCTTAAAAAATTTATTTTTTCCCTGTAAATCGAAGGAAGTTATTATTGTTGGAATATAAATGAATGAAAAGAGTAATATATTTTGCTTAACATATTTTGTAATTATTCAAACAATTTCCATTTTTTTAAACCATTTTTTTTCCTTAAAATTTTAAAAAGTTATTATTTTCAAAGTAATGAGCCGTTATCGAATGTTGAGAATAATACATTTTTTAATGATATTTGAGAATTATTTAAATAATTTTAATTTGTTTAAATAATTTTTTCCTCTGTGAATCGTGAAAAGTAATTATTTTCTTCAATAAATGACACTATTAACTGTTTCTTCTTATAAGAATATTTAGGCATTTTTAAACCATTTTCATTTCTTTAAATGATTTAAATTCGTTTGAACAATTGTTTATCCTGTAGACCATGAAAATTTATCATGTTCTGGAATTAATTACGCAATTAACGAATGTCAAGGGTAATTATTAATTAATAAATTAATTGTTATTAATTATTTCCTTTAATTAATGACACTATTAACAGATTTTGAGAACCATATTTTCTTTCCTATAAGAATATTGAGAAATTTTTAAACAATTTTCATTTGTTTAAATAATTTAAATTTGTTCAAAGAATTGTAAATTGAAAATCGTGAAAAGTTATCATTTTCCGTAATTAATTACGCAATTAATGAATGTTAAGAGTAATAATAGTTTTTTGTTTAAGATACTCAGCAATTATTCGAACAACGAATAAATATTCACTTGTGCCTTTTCACAGGAAAGGTGGAGAACAGTCTAGTTTTTTCAAATCTTTACACTATGTCGCTTATTATTCCGTATTTCCTTATCTCAGAACGTATACCCTACATTGTTTAAACAATCATCATTTGTTGAAACAAATTTTTCAGTACGTTCTGAGTATTCCTTTTTTCAGATTGTATTTCTTCAACATGAATGATTTTTCAAACACATTTTGGGTAATAAGCATCAACGTGAAATCCCATATATTAAGTCTTCAGGTTCGTTAATATCCTATTTAGAGAAATTGAATTCAATTCTTCGAATAAATGATTATTTTTTAAACAATGCAGGGTATACGTTCTGAGATGAGGTAATATTGAATAATAAGCCACTAAGTGTAAGGGATTCGAAAAAATTAGAATTTCCTTCACCTTTCCTGTGACAAGGCACAAGTGAGTAATTATTTATTGTTCATATAATTGCCGAATAGCTTAAACAAAAAATATTACACTTAACATTCTTTAACTGCGTACAGGGAAACAAATTATTTGAACAATTAAAAATTGTTTAAATTTTTACCAAATATCCTTAAAAAAATACTACTCTCAACATTCGTTAATTGTGCCATTGATTCTAGAAAATAATAACATGGTACGATTTAGAGGAGAAAATTTTTTTTAAAGAAGTAGACATTTTTTAAATAATTACCACAATGTCAAACAAAAAATATTACTCTTGCAACTCATAAAATGAATCATCTATACTTCGAAAATTATAATTTTTCATGATTTACAGGGAAGAAGAATTTTTGTATGGCTTATCGCTTATCTATTAAAATTAATGAATGTTAAAATAATCCACAAGATACCGTGTTTAGTATGCAAATTATTCCTTAAACATACCTTAAGAGGTGACAATATTTTCATTCACAAATTTTTTAACAAGTACTTCTTTTACCATTTTTTTTAAATCGAGTTTTTTCCATTTGAAACCCCATGTTAATTTCATAGGCCCAGGGCACGGGTTAACTTTGAAAAAGAAAAATTAAGGAATTAAAAAAAAAACGAAAAAATCGAGAAGTTCGCTAATCAAAAAACGAAAGGCTAATTTTTACAGGCATAAATTTGTACCGCCCTGATGCTACAGTACAATTTAGTTCATTTGAATCTCCTGGCTAACTTCTTACATGATAAAAATTAAAATGTCATGACCTTAATGCAAGCCAAACTTTTTTCCTGATAAAGAGAAATTAACAAAAAATGAATATTTGCATTTTTCTTACAAAGAATGACAGATTCGACAAAATGCTAACAAGAAACCCTGCTCATTTTACAAAGTTCTATGCAAAATACCTCTCACTCCATAATACTTACAAAATATCTTATTTATGTTAGCAATAATTAAAAAAAAATATTGGACGAAGTAAAGAAAGTGTTGTTTTCAAATGAATTCGACTTAAACTTCTCGGCTGAATTTTGAAAACATGAAAAATGGATTATATAGAAAAACCCATTTTTCTATTTTATTCAATATTTTTCTTAATCCTGGTTATATATAAAGAAGATATCCTGTGTTTTTTATGCAGGATAAGGCATGTTTGTGGCCATAAGAATTTTGTTAGTGTTTCCCGAAAACGATACAAAATATAAAACAGTAAAAAGTATTTTTTGTAGAACTTTTTGAATTTAAGCAAACTTGTTTGTTAGGATTTTGTGAAATCTGTCGTGCTTTGTAAGAAAAGTGCAAATATTCAAGAAAAACAAAAAAATTCTGTTCACCTGAAAAATTGTTTATTCGT
Organism: Andricus coriarius; assembly: GCA_932066315.1. Lineage (NCBI taxonomy): Eukaryota > Metazoa > Arthropoda > Insecta > Hymenoptera > Cynipidae > Andricus > Andricus coriarius. Next base: position 11,077 of record CAKNWT010331861.1, read on the forward strand.
CATGAATCTAACAAAATTTCTACTTCATTTAAGTATCAACTGAGCAAAAAAAATTTAGCAAAAAAATGGGGTTTCTCAGAAGATCGACTTAATATTTGCAGATATACCTTCACGATTTTATTAATTTTCAACATTTGCTTTCTTTCTGCTGGCTTTCGAGAGAGAACAATTAACCTCACCGGTACCAGAAAAAAAGCTTACATATATCACTGAGGTCAAAAGCTGTAAAGGATTCAAGAAAAAACTTGTATTTTTGTGTTGAAAATAACCCTAAGATTTAGAATAATCATAACTTCGCGAAAATTATTTTTTTTTCTCAAAACAATCAAATATGCGTCGTCTGATTTTCTTCGAAAGAGAACATATTGAAGGGGCGAGTGATTCTGTGATTCGAAGTTACACTGTCTGTATGTTTTAAAATAGATTCGATCTGTAGAAAAAAGTCAAAAGTATTTCAAAGAAGAAACATTTTGGTAGAATATATGATATGAGTGGTCACAAACTTACTATAAAAGCCCTTCAAAATATACATTTATTTGTTGATCATTTTCTATGATTTATACAGAATTTTGATCAAAATAATTATATTTAGGAGAGAAAAATTTGGTCTCTCATATAGATTCAATAAATTCATAAAAAAAATAAAATCAAATAGTTCAAGTTGAGAGAATTTAATCAATCATCGAAAAACAGGTTGTCTCATAGCCGTGTTTGGTACTGTACTAACGGGTTTTGTTTGAAGGGTAAATTTTATGTTGGAAACAAAGTCTTTAAAAGAGTCTCGGAAATTCCGGGACATATTATACGAGAAAGTTATAATTATAACAAACAATTTATTTAAAACACTGAGTTTTTTGATGCTGAAGACAATGATGAATTATTTTCTGATGACGAAAATAATATAAGAGATGCCGCTTCGGCTACCTCATCTTAAGCCAATTCTGAGAACGAAGAAGTGAATGTTCTGAATGATATCGAAAATCAGGATGATCTTCTTCTGTGTAGTTGGTAGCTTACTTTCAATTCTGGCTATGATAAAACGATGTAAGGTAATGGGTGTAATGATGGTGGCAATATTAACATTAATTGCTATGCACTGTCCTAAACCAATTCATTGGATACAATCTCTTTACTTCTTTAAAAAATATTTCGAAGACTATCAAGCTCCTCTTACGGCCCATTTTAATTGCGAGGCATGCTTTGGAAATTTGGAAAGTGAAGATGAGAAATGCCATACTTGTTTAGAATTAACAAAAAGCAAATATTTTTTAATACTTTCAATTCTATCGCAGCTTCAAGCTTTGTTTAAACGCCATAGCTTGCAGCAAAAACTGCAACACCGATATACCAGAATGAAGCAGGTGGATGAAAATTCCGAAGCCATATACGACGGTGCACTTTATCAGGAGCTGTGTTGCGAAGGTCAAATTTTATCTGACCCTAATAATATATCATTTACATGGTGCACTCGAAAGTTATTTTGCAATGAAGGGTCATGAAAAATATTTTGGGTTCCACCGATGTTCATTTAGAACTTAACTGCCTCAAGGAAAAAATATTTTTTTAGTCTTGATGCATGCAGAAGTTGCTGTACAATGACAGATCATAAGAAAAATGTTTAGAATGCTGCCAATCTTTATTCAGAACTTAATTTCCTTGAGGAAGATGTATTTTCTACACCTAATGCACTTGGAAATTGTTGCATAATGACAGAACCGAAGGAAATGGTTTGACTGCGGCCAATCTTCATTTAGAATTTAACTTCCTCGCGGAAGATGCATTTTGTACACCTAGTGCAAGCAGAAGTTGGGATCACGGTATAGACCTACCGGAATTCACCAGGCCTAGAGGTTATAATACTGAAGCATTTGCTAGGAACTTCCTGAGTCCATTACAGGCTGCAATTTTCTGACGAAAAGTTAGTGAAATTTTTGAAGGAAAGTCATCGGAATTTCACATTGGAATTTTCGCAGAATTTCCGTAGACTACTTTTAGAGAAATCTTTCCACGTGGGCATTCAAAAGTAATGTTTAAAAAAATGATGCATCCATCGTGGCGTACTCTATAGAAAATTTTATCAGCGTAAACTACGCCGGAAATGGAGATGGTAAACAACGTCACTCACGTTGTTTCCTACGTCATGCCATAATGAAACATTTTTTGTGAATAATTTGTTTATTTCTGAAAAAAAGTGCTACATATTTCACACCTGAAATTCTTTAAAACACAAAGAAAAATAGGCAATAAGACCAACTTTGCGTGTCGAGAGTCACATGTTCAAATTATATGACTTTGCGATTACACGGAAGACAGTTTTATTTAGAACCAATAACTTTAAGGTTCAGTGCAAAAAGTGATGACTAAAAAATCTCCATATATTTCTTCTTACAGAATCAGTGAAACAACCGCCACGTCGTAATCAACCTCCAACTCGCAATGTGTTGAAATATAGTGCTTCTAATGGCCAATGGTTACTTAATGGAGAAGGATATGGAATAGAATATGGTGGATCAATTCTTATGTTCAGACGCTTCGAAGGTGAGAGTATGAACCTCAGCCCCACCCACCCTGAGAAAACCCATCATCTAAATCCGCCCCCGGGTTGTCCTAATTAATAGTATTTATACGAAGTAAGGCGAATTTAGGTATATCTTAGTATTAACCTACTCTCTAAATCGGAATTAGTAGAAAACTACTAATTGGTAGTAGTTTTCTACTAATTCAAATAGTGCCGATTCGTTTACTAGTAATTAGTAAAAATCTACTATTTCAATGAGTAAGAATAACTGACTAAATGAATTAGTAACTATATCTACTAAAGGAATTGGTAATGCTATTACTAAATGAATTGGTCAATTTGTTGCTGATTACTATTTTAAACGGTAGTTTCCAGTAAATCAAAAAATTAATTTTAACATGAAGAGAATTTTATTAAAATACATTAATCTATGTATTTAAATAATAATTCAAAGAAATTTCGCTTTTACCTTCTTATACTTAAATTTATTAAACCTTCCTATATCAGTTCGACATCTGATTCCTCGTTTTCTTCCTCGGATGTTTTTGCGTTTTGCTGTGTTTACATTTTCTATTGATCTTTTGAAACTTGACGTTTAACGAGCACATTGATCGGGTTATCAAACGATACGATACGAACAAAAACAAAAAAAGGTTAAAAAATCTCGGCTCAGAAAATTTGTAAAATTTCGAACGATTTCGAACGATAACGAGAATTTCTGGACTCGATATGCTTCACTACCAATACCGTTTCAGTTTCAAATATCGCATCGTTAATACACAATTATTATTGATATAAGTATGTAGACTTAGAATATAAATTATGGAAACATCATTGCTTCTCAATTAAAACTCAAAAACCAGCAGAAAGTATTAAAAAGAATTATTAAATTATGTTTCCATAGCAATTCATTGCTACTCATTCAATTAGTAAGTCGGCGCTACTAAGCAGATTAGTAGAATAACCTTACTAATTCATTTAGTAACATAAATCTTACCATTTCATTTAGTAGAAACTGATAAATTTACTAATTAAACAGTCAGACACAATGCTACTGATTAAATTAGTAAAATTTCTACTAATTCAGATTTAGAGAATACGTTGCTTAAATGCTGAAACATTTTCAAACCAATAAGAAATTTTAAGAATTCAGAAAAACAAAATGCAAAATTTAATGTTTTGGACATTCATTAGTAGGCTCACAATTTGGCACAATTCAGTAGATCTGAATTAATATTTTTTGTAATCTTTACATTAATTAATAACTATATTTTTCTCAAAAAGCAACATAATGTGGAAACTAGAGATCTCTTTTTTTAAGGTATCATTTTTTGCAAGCCTGCTTTGAGTAAAATAACTTTATGATGTTATTTTTAATGTATGAAAATGATTTTGTGATCCCACTAGTAGTCGCATTTGAGTACAAATTGAGACTGTTTTTTCTCAATCTTATTTTAATACGGGAAATGAGCCCTGAAATAATAGCTTCTTTTTTTAGCATGTGAGCGAATACCCTATTGTCGACAACGGAGACGTCAGGTAAAACTAGGTCCACAACGTCCGCCATTTTCAAAAGAAGCAAGGCTAATTCCACCTGATCTTCAGGAAGGTGATATATTGTACCGCAAAGGAGAACCTTTTGGAAGAGTCGGAGAATACCAGACGATTTTGGAAATTCATCAATCTCATCCCGGTAATTAAAAATAAAACAACAATCTCAAACAAATATCAGAGAATACTGCGTAAAACGTCTAGTTTTTCCTCAATTATGGAGTGTCTCATCGTGGGCGGATCTATGTAGCCCGCATCCGTACCCTTCTCCCAAAGTTGTAGATTCTCAAGGCCAATTTTAGCTTCTCACCTAGAAGGGAAAGTATAATTTTTAGATCCCTTTTCCACAAGAAAATCTTCCTCCGAATCCACCCTGGAGTGTTTTCATAAAATAGTGTTTGCTCGAAGTATAGTGCCCAGAGAGGCACATGTTGATATTATCGGTCCTTCCTCACATTTTAGTACACATAATTTTTCTATACCGATATAAAATTGTAGGGATTCAGAAAAAAGGTTAAAATTTAATTTCTTGGACAATTAATGTAAACTGGGGTTATGCGGCTCATATGTGGGGGAAAGTAGCGGACGCCTCATTCTGAATTTAAAATGCAATATCGCTTCATCTAGCTTCTACAATTAAAGTCGTATAATTTTTATATGCACGCCTTCATAATTTTTACCCACAAAAAATAATTAATGCATTCAGAAATGGAGAATCAAGGGTGCCCCGCTTTCCCCTACATGTGATTTTTAGACCCAGTTGACGGTATTAGATGACTCACAATTTAATATACAACCTATATATTCTCGGTCAATTTCTGGGCTGAAATGTCCTACATATTATTATTATTTTTTTTTTAATTAAAAGAGAAAACATACAAATGTTAAAAATGGATTTTAGGTCAACTAAATACTAATCCATCTAAGGAAGGGCTTATTCGCATTGCCTTACTGATGATTCGAGTGAGTCAGTCAAGAACAAAACGTTTTGGGTTTTGTATTTTTTGAAAAACTATTGACTCTCACAAGAATTAAAAATACAGTCCAAGCTCCGATCATGGCCGCCCCGAGCATGTCCACTTCTCCAATTTCTCGCTCGAGCGCTACCCCCAACCTTGAATTTGTCAGTCAAACAAATTGTTCATTTTATGATACATATAAGAAATTAAATATCAGGAAAACTGCTCGTTATTCAAAATTATTTTTAAGCCACTTAAAAAAAATTGCTTTGATATAAAATCAAATTTATGTACTCAAATATTTAAAGGCTTTGGATAAAGATGTTCTGGATAAATGTTCAACATAAAATGTGAACGTTTAAACCCGAGGAAAACCATGAAAAATTATAAAATCGCGTTCAAAAGATATTAGATGTCTGATTTCAGCTCATTTAATATGCGTTTCTATAAGAAACCCCTTCGCAGTATTAGTGCGCAGTAAAAAACGTGGGAAAGAGTGAATTTCCATATTTCACATCAACGAATATCTATTTTCACTACTGTAAAAAAAGCTTTACATTGTTCTTTTTTCTTTGAGTTTTACATGCATTGTTATAATTAATAATAAGATTACAGGAGTGACATCAAATTTATGTTATAATTGACAATTCGATGTTTGAGTTTTTTTTGTTCAACAAAAAAAAACAAGCAATACGACACAGTAATTGATTATGGACGTACTGCACGAGATTTCACAGGTTACGTCAAAAGTGAGGTAAAATATTTGTCATTTTGACGCTTTGTTTACATTTATTCTAATAATCGAATATACCATAGCTAATGATCGATTTTAATGTTTCACATACCTTTAATTCGGACTTATAATGAAATTATCCAATATGAATCACTTTTGTACACATGGAATGTACGCTAGGTACATAAAACGATGTTCGAGATAGATTTTTAACCTACCCGACGCGCCGCATTACTCGGAGTTGGTCAGCTAAATTTTTCTCCACGCAGTCGAGCGTGACCGCGCTTAGAGTGGGGGTTTATGGCTTCTTGGAATTATACTCCCCTACAGCCCCGAAAACGGCTATGCTCGGAGCTTGGACTGTATTTAAAAATTAAAAGCAAAACATAACAAAATCTAGACATTAATGCAAATACAAAATATTGTTTGCAATTGTTTCTTTAGTATTTAAATTAATCACTGACTATATATTTATTACTGGAACAGGTGAACCTTGGCCAGTCTCCCCTGAGGATGGCGATACATTGGTACTCACTGGTCAGTGGATCCCCAATCCATGTTATGGTACTCACAACCAAAGCTCCTGTGGAACTGGCCCTGATGGCCGCTAGTAATATTTGGGCCTTCTTAGGGTCTCAACAGTTTGCCCTAAGTAGGGCGACCCTCATCAGAACCTATTGTGGTCCGCATATAGCAAGCCTCCAACAATTTTTCGATACCAAACTAATAGGGTCC
>CAKNWT010331863.1:3354-13860 GCA_932066315.1 Andricus coriarius
AAGAATATTTTCAGACTTTTCTTCGCTTTCAGACATTTCTTTTAATACATTTTTGTTAAGTTTTATATCAAATAACTTTCATAGCATATTTCATCGAATTTTCAGACATCTTTCAGACTTTTCAGACGTCTTTCAGACTTTTCAGACTTTTCAGACTTTTTCATAACTTTCACTAAGATTTCAGACAAATTTCAGCCACAGACTTTTCAGTTTTCAGACAAATTTCAGCCACAGACTTTTCAGTTTTCAGACAATTTTTTTTTTTAATTAAATAAAATTTGTTTACAGGTCCTGTGTGGGAAGAAAATATGCTATGCTGAAGTTGAAAGTGTTGATCTCGACGGTTTTGAGAAACTACAAAATTATTTCGAACTTGACAGAAAAGGACTTCAAATTGCAAGTTGACATCATCCTGAAGAGGTCCGATGGTTTTAGGATAAAACTCGAACCTCGAATCAAAAGCTAAGCTTTGAATTAATTATTACAATAAAAAAATTTCATAAATTTTCAAAATTCAAAATTCCTACATCGTTTTTTCAAGCTTACAAATTTACGTTTATAAATTATTTACAACAATTATTTATAGAATTCTTTCATTGTAATTAAATTTATTAAAAATAATAATTGATTGTGCTATTTATAATTATTTTTTATACTGCTAACAATAATTGATTATTATATGATATTTACATTGGAAAAATATAAACAAAGTTTAAATAATTATTTCAACCAAACTAGTCTTACCAGAAATAAATTAACTCATTAGGAATTTTGTCATTGAAGATCTTGTGGAAATATAATCCTTTTTTTTATCTTCCTTATTGATGTATTTTTACATATTTACGCACGTATATATAGAAATGAATAAATATATTAGTATAAATAAATATACTAATGGATAAAATTTAAATTATTTTGTTTACTATATTACATTATATTACACTTTTAATTTTTTATTACATTATATATTGTATATTTATTACAAATTCGACTATTATAAAATACTGGTCACTTCACTGTATCGTAGCATTTTTCAGACATTTGTTATCTTCATCCTTATCAATAAATAAATGCTGATATTTCATACTGTTCTTGATTCGCTGAGTGGTTTTTTATCCTTTTTTGAGACTGTATATTCGGTCAAAAATTCCATTCCCCAGGGGACGATAAAAAGTACGTTCAGACCTACTAATACCAACTGGCAAAGGTCAAAACTGTCAGTCCAGTCTTTGATAAAACCTAAATTGAAAAATTTATTATTAGTTTCTTTTTTATTTGTTTTTTTTAGGATTTCGCAGTCCAGGGGGAAACCCTTATAGCTTCGATCGGGTGCTCGTCCGTCCATCACAACTCACAACTCACAACTCAGCCAATTCACAACTCAGGCAACTCACGACTTACAATTTGCAACTCAAACAACGTACATCTCACAACTCAAGCAATTCACAATTCAGGTAACTCACAACTCAGACAACTCACAACGCAGACAACTCACAACTAAGACAGCTCACAACTCAGGTAACTCACGACTTATAACTTGCAACTCAGACAACGTACATCTCACAACGCAGACAACTCACAACTCAGACAACTCACAATCCGCAACTCAGACAACTCACAACTCATAAAAATCACAACTCCGTCAACTCACAACTTAAGCAACTCACGACTTACAATTTGCAACTCAGACAACGTACCTCTCACAACTCAGGCAACTCACAGCTCATGCAACTCACAACTCAGACAACTCACGACTTACAAATTGACAGTGAGTCAACGTATATCTCACAACTCAGACAATTCACAACTCAGACAACTTACAACTCAGACAACTCATAATTCGCTACTCGGACAACTAAAAACTCAGAAAACTCAAAACTCAGGAAACTCACAACTCAGACAACTCACAACTTAGACAACTCACAACTCAGGCAACTCGCACCTCAAGCAACTAACGACTAACAAATTGCAACTCAGGCAACTTACATCTCACAACTCAGGCAACTCACAACTCAGGCAACTCACAACTCACTTCTCACTGCTCTCACCTCACAACTAAAACCCCAAAACTCACAACTTACAGCTCACAATTTACAAGTTCACTGCTCACAGTTCACTGATTTTAGTCCACAGCTCACAACTATTAGTTCACAAGTCCCAACTCGCAGCTCCTAAATCGCAACCCACAGCTCAGGCAACTCACAACTCACTGCTCTTAGCTCACAACTAAAACCCCGAAAATCTCAACTTATAGTTCACAATTTACAACTCACAGCTCACCGCTTACAGTCCACAACTCACAACTCACAACTAATAGTTCACAAGTTCCAGCTAACAGCTCCCAATTCTCAACTAGCAATTCACAACTCCGGCAACTCACAATTTACAACTCATGCAACTTATAACTCAGACAACTAACAGCTCAGACAAATCACAACTTAGGCAACTCACAACTTAGGCAACTAACGACTTGCAATTTGCAACTCAAACAACGCACATCTCACAACTTATGCAATTCACAACTCAGGTAACTCAAAATTCAAACAACTCACGACTCAGAGTACTCACAACCCAGGCAACTCACAATTTGAAGCTCAGACAACTAAAAACTCAGAAAACTCACAACTCAGGCAACTCACAACAAGACAACTCACAAATCAGGCAACTCACGACTTACAATTTGCAACTCAGACAACTTATACCTCACAATTGAGGTAATTCATAACTCAGACAACTCACAATTCGCAACTCAGACAACTCACAGCTCAGGCAAGTCACAATTCCCAACTCAACACTAAAAACTCAGAAAAATCACAACTGAGGCAACTCACAATGCAGACAACTCACAACTCAGGCAACTCACAACTCAGGCAACTCACAACTCAGGCAACTCACAACTTACAGTTTGAAACTTAGTCAACGCACATCTCACAATTCAGGCAATTCACAACTCAGGTAACTCACAATTCAGAAAACTTAAAACTCAGCAACCCACAATACGGAACTCAGACAACTAAAAACTCAGAAAACTCAGGTAACTCACAATTCAGAAAACTTAAAACTCAGCAACTCACAATACGGAACTCAGACAACTAAAAACTCAGGAAACTCAAAACTCAGGCAACTCAGACAACTCGCAACGCAGGAAACTCACAATTCAGGCAACTCACAGCTCAGGAATCTAACGACTTACAAATTGCACCTCAGGCATCTTACATCTCACAACTCAGGCAAATCACAACTCAGGCAACTCATAACTCAGACAGCTGACAATTCACAACTCAGTTAATTCACAACTCACTACTCACTGCTTTTAGCTCACAACTAAAACCCAAAAACTTTTAACTTACAGCTCACAATTTACAACTCACAGCTCACAGCTTTCATTCCACAACTCACAACTCACAACTTATAGTTCACAAGTTCCAACTCGCAGCTCCCAATTCTCAACTAACAATTCAAAACTCTGACAACTCACAACTCAGGCAACTCACAACTCATGTAACTCACGACTTACAATTTGCAACTCAAACAACGTACATCTCCCAAGTCAGGCAATTCACAGCTCAGGTAACTCACAACTCAAACAACTCACAACTCAGACAACTCACAACTCAGAAATATCACAACTCAGACAACTCACAATTCGCAACTCAGACAACTAAAAACTCAAAAAACTCACAGGACTACTTACAACAAGACAACTCACAACTCAGGCAACTCGCGACTTACAATTTGCAACTCAGACAACGTACATCTCACAACTCAGGTAACTCACAACTTAGACAACTCACAGTTCGCAACTCAGACAACTCACAGCTCAGGCAAGTCGCAAATCGCAACTCAGACAACTAAAACCTTAGAAAAAACACAATTCAGACAACTCACAGCTCAGGCAACTTACAACTCAAGCAACTCATGACTTACAATTTGAAACTCAGTCAACGCACATCTCACAATTTAGGCAATTCACAACTTAGGTAACTCACAATTCAGACAACTTGAAACTCAGGCAACTCACAATTCGCAACTCAGACAACTAAAAGCCCTGGCAACTCACAACTCAAACTACTCACAACTCAGGCAACTCACAACTCAGGAAACTCACAACTCAGGTAAATCACAGCTCTGACAACTCACAACTCAGACAACTCACAACTCAATCCATTCACAAGTCACTAATCACTGCTCTCAGCTCACAATTGAAACCCCAAAAATCACAACTTACAGCTCACAATTTACAAGCTCACTGCTCACAGTTCACTGATTTAAGTCCACAGCTCACAACTAATATTTCACAAGTCCCAACTCGCAGCTCCTAAATCGCAACTCACTGCTCTTAGCTCACAAATAAAACCTCAAAACTCTCAAATTACAGCTCACAATTTACAACTCACAGCTCACTGCTTTCAGTCTACAACTCACAACTAATAGTTCACAAGTTCCAGCTCGCAGCTCCCAATTCTCAACGACCAAATCACTACTGCGGCAGCTCACAACTCACAATTCGCAACTCAGACAACTCACAACTTCGGCAACTCACAACTCAGACAACTTACAAATCGGGCAACTCACAACTCAGGAAACTCACAACTCAGGCAACTCACAACTCAGACAACTCAAAATTCAGGAAACTCCCAATTCGGGCAACTCAAAACTCAGGAAACTCACAACTCACTACTTACTGCTCTCAGCTTACAACTAAGTCCCCTAAACTCGCAACTTATAGTTCACAACTCCCAGCTCAAAGCTCGCAGCTCCCAATTTTCAACAAGCAACTCACAACTCAGGCAACTAACAACTCACAATTCGCAACTCATACAACTTACAGCTCAGGCAACTTACAACTCAAGAAACTCACAACTCAAGCAACTCACAACTCACAACTCACTACTCATTGCTCTCAGCTGGCAATTAAAACCCCAAAACTCACAGCTCACAACTCATAGTTCACAAGTCCCAACTCCCAGCTCCCAATTCCCAACTCACAACTCAGGAACATTCTTTTCAATTTTTACTTGCCTACAACTGGTCCAAATACTATGGAAATTGCACCACTAATTATGGCAAAAACACCATAGGCTGCAGCAAATTTATCAACACTAAGATTTTCCACTACCACCAAAGGTTGGGGTACCATTAGCCATGATCTCACCATACCAATGGCTGCCACCATAGTAATCAATCCCATCATCGTATGCTCCAAATAATAGAATCCTGAAAAAAAAGAATTAATTTTTTTGAGATTTTCGAGTTTAGAATTGATGTCTGATTATCAGAAATATTTCAGAACTTTCTTCCGAAAAATTCTTTTTACGATTTAAAGTGAAAGGTGCACTAAAAAATTTGGAAAAATTACTTCAGACATTCGACCGAATTTTAAAATCGTATTTCTGATTATCAGACAAGTTTCAGACTTTTTGCTGTAAAACACTTTTAATCATTTGTGATGAAAGATGCTGATAAAAATTACTGAAAATTATTCCAGAGATCAGACAAGTTTTAGACCACTTTCAGACAACTTTCAGACATGTTTTAGACATTTTCCACAATTTTTGGAAATTTCCCTCAAAGAAGATGCAGATTATTTTTCTATTATAACCAGCCAAGTTTCAGACATGTTCAGATTTTTTGAGAACTTTTTGAAATAATTTTCAGACTTCGTTTCTAGAATTTTCAGACTACCTGTTCATTTTAGTTTGTTTTATTCAAAACAAATATCTAAAAAAATTCATATTATATTCAGCCAACTTTCAGACATTTTAAGATTATTTAAAAACGATATCAAATAATTTTCAGACTTCATTATAGAATTTTCAGACAATTATCACGTAGCTTTCGAACAGTATAAGACAAATTCCAGTATTTTATAGAAACATGTTTTAGAAATCAGTTTGCTTTCAGAAATGTTTCAGACATTTTTCAGACATTTTACTTATATGAATTTTAAGGATATTATAACATTAAAATATTTAAACAAAAATCCAGGTCATTTTATCTGAATTTTCTTAAATGACTTTCACACTTCTTTCAGGCACGTTTCAGACATTTTAAGAGATCCTCAAATCATTTCAGGCATTTATAGTTTTTTTTATATATTTTTACGCAAGTTTTATGCTACTTTCAGACACATTTCAGATATTTGCAGACATTTTCCGGAAAATTGAAAGCATTTATATTTTATTTTTCACCAATTTTTTCAGAAGTTTAACACTAGTTTCAGACACGTTTCAGAAATATTCAGGCATTTTCAGACATTTTTCGGAAAGTTCAACGCATTAATATTTTATTCGTTAACGATTTTTGCAGAAGTTTCACACTACTGTGGGACACAGTTCAGAAATATTCAAACATTTTCAGACATTTTTCAGACAATTGAGGGAATTGATATTTTATTGTTTACCGACTTTTGCAGAAGTTTCACTCTACTTTCTGACACGTTTCAGACATATTCTGACATTTTCAGACATTTAAGGCATTTTTTCAAACTTCTCAATAAATTTCAAGCATTCTTGGAAAAGCGAATAATATTTCATTGTTCACCGATTTTGCAGAAGCTTTACACTAATTTCAATCACGTTTCAGAAAAATTCAGGTATTTTCAGACATTGCAGATATTCATAATTTTTTCCAACTTTTAGAGAATATCCATGCTACTTTCAGACACTTTTGAGACATTTCCAGACATTTTCCAGTAAATTTGAGGCATTATTATTTTATTGTTCGCCGATTCCTTCATAAGTGCAACACTACTTTCAGACACGTTTCAGACATACTCAGACATTTTCATACATTTTTCAGAAAATTGAAGACATGTATATTTGATTATTTACTGATTTTTGCAGAAACTTAAGACTACTTTCAGGCACTTTTTGGAAATATTCAGGCACTTTCAGACATTTCAGAAATTCATAGTTATCTTTTATTGTTTACCAATTTTCGCAGAAATTTCACACTGCAATCAGACACGTTTCAGACATACTCAGACATTTTCAGACATTTTTCGGAAAATTGAAGGCATTTATACTTTATTGTTTACCAATTTTCGCACAAATTTAACACTACTTTCAGACACCTTTCAGACATACTCAGATATTTTCAGACATTTTTCGGAAAATTGAAGGCATTTATAGTTTATTGTTTACCAATTTTCGCACAAGTTTCACTCTACTTTCAGATATGTTTCAGACCTACTCAGACATTTTCAGACATTTTTCGGAAAATTGAAGGCATTTAGATTTTATTGATTACCAATTTTCACAGAAGTTTCACACTAATTTCAGACACGTTTAAGAAATATTCAGGTGTTTTCAGACATTTTAGATATTCATAATTTTTTCCAACTTTTAGAGAATTTCCATGCTATTTTCAGACACGTTTAAGGTATTTCCAGACATTTTTCAGAAAATTGGGGCATTACTATTTTACTGTTTACCGATTTTTTCAGAAATTCTACGCTATTCTCAGGCACGTTTCAAACATATTCAGACATTTTCAGACATTTTCGGAAAATTCAAGACATTAATATTTTATTCTTTACATATTTTTGTAGACGTTTTACAGAACTCTTAGACACAGTTCAGACACACAAAAATATTCCGGCATTTTCAGACATTGCAGATATTCATAATTTGGTACAACTTTTAGAGAATTTTCATGCTACTTTCAGACACTTGTAAGACATTTCCAGACATTTTTCAGTAAATTTGAGGCATTGCTATTTTATTGTTGACCGATTTTCGCAGAAAATTCACACTACTTTCAGACACGTTTCAGACACAATGAGACATTTTCAGACATTTTTCAGAAAATTGAAAGAATTTATGTTTTATTATTAACCGATTTTTGCAAAAGTTGAACATTTCTTATGGGGACATTTTAGATATATTCAGGCACTTTCAGAAATTTCAGAAATTCATAATTTTTCCCAACTTTTAAAGAATGCCCATGCTACTTTCAGACACTTTTAAGGCTTTTCCAAACATTTTTCAGTGAATTTAAGGCATTATTATTTTATTGTTCACCGATTTTCGCAGAAGTTTCACACTGCATTTGAGACACGTATCAGACATATTCCGGCCTTTTCAGACATTTTTCAGAAAATTAAAGGCATTTATATTTTATTATTCACCGATTTTTGCAAAAGTTTAGCACTTCTTTCAGGCACGTTTTAGATGTATTCAGGCACTTTCAGACATTTCAGAAATGTATAGTTTTTTCCAACTTTTAGAGAATTTTCATACCACTTTCAAACATTTTCCGAAAATTGAAAGCATGTATATTTTATTGTTTACCAATTTTCGCAGAAGTTTCACACTACTTTCAGACACGTTTCAGAGATACTCAGACATTTTCAGACATTTTTCAGAAAATTAAAGGCATTCAAATTTTATTATTCACTGATTTTTGCAGAAGCTTGAGACTGCTTTCAGGCAAGTTTCAGAAATATTCAGGCAACTTCAGACATTTCAGACATTCATAGTTTTCTCCAACTTTTAGACAATTTTCATGCTACTTTTAGACACTTTTAAGACATAGTCAGACTTTTGCAGACATTTGGCTTAAAATTGAAAGCATTTATATTTTATTGTTCACCTATTTTCGCAGAAGCTTTACACTACATTAAGCACAGTTCAGACATATTCAGACATTTTCAGACATTTTTTAGAAAATTGGAGGCATTAATATTTAATTCTTTAGCGATTTTTGCAGAAGTTTCACACTACTTTCGGACACGTTTCAGATATATTCAGGCACTTTCAGACATTTCAGGAATTCATAATTTTTCCCAACTTTTAGAGAATGCCCATGCTACTTTGAGACACTTTTAAGACATTTCCAGACATTTCTCAGTGAATTTGAGGCATTATTACTTTATTGTTCACCGATTTTCGCAGAATTTTCACACTACTTTGAGACACGTATCGGACATAATGAGACATGTTCAGACATTTTTCAGATAATTGAAGGCATTTATATTTTATTGTTTACCGATTTTTGCCAAAGCTTAAGACTTATTTCAGGCACGTTTTAGATATATTCAGGCACTTTCAGACATTTCAGAAATGTATAGTTTTTTCCAACTTTTGGCGAGTTTTCATGCTACTTTTAGACACTTTTGAGACATTTTCAGACATTCTTCAGAAAATTAAAGGCATTTATATGTATTATTGTTCACCAATTTTCGCAGAAGTTTCACACTACTATCAGACACGTTTCAGACATACTCAGACATTTACAGACATTTTTCAGAAAATTGAAGACATTTATATTTTATTATTTACTGATTTTTTCAGAAGCTTAAAACTGCTTTCAGGCAAGTTTCAGAAATATTCAGGCACTTTCAGACATTTCAGACATTCCTAGTTTTTTCCAACTTTCAGAGAATTTTCATGCTACTTTCAGACACTTTACCTACATTCTCAGGCATTTTTCAGTATTTCGAGACATTTATATTTTATTGTTTACCTATTTTTACAGAAGCTTCACACTATTTTTAGGCACAGTTCAGACATATTCAGACATTTTCAGACATCTTTCGGAAAATTCAAGGCATTAATATTTGATCCTTTATCGAGTTTGGCAGAAGTTTGACACTACTTGCAGATACATTTCAGACATATTCTGACATTTTCAGACATTTTTCATAAAATTAAAGGCCTTTATATTTTATTATTTATTGATTCATGCAAAAGTGTAACACTTCTTTCAGGCACGTTTTAGATATATTCAGGCACTTTCAGACATTTCAGAAATTCATAGTTATATTTTATTGTTAACAAAATTCGCAGGAGTTTCACACTACTTTCAGACATCTTTCAGACATAATCAGACATTTTCAGACATTTTTCGGAAAATTGAAGGCATTTACATTTTACTGTTTACCAATTTTCGCGGAATTTTCACACTAATTTCAGATACGTTAAAAAAATATTCAGGTATTTTCAGAAATTGTAGATATTCGTAATTTTTTCCAACTTTTAGAGAATTTCCATGTTATTTTCAGACACGTTTAAGGCATTTCCCGACATTTTGCAGAAAAATGGTGTCATTATTATTTTACTGTTTACCGAGTTATTCAGAAGTTATACGCTACTCTAAAGCACGTTTCAGACATATTCAGCCATTTTCAGACATTTTTCGGAAAATTCAAGAAATAAATATTTTATTCTTTACATATTTTGATAGAAGTTTTACAGTACTTTTAGGCACAGTTGAGACATACAAAAATATTCAGGCATTTTCAGACATTGCAGATCTTCATCATTTTGTCCAACTTTTAGAGAATTTTCATGCTACGTCCAGACACTTGTAGGACATTTCCAGACATTTTTCAGTAAATTTGAGGCATCGTTATTTTATTGTTTACCGATTTTTGCAGAAGTTTCACACTACTTTCAGGCACGTTCCAGACATACTCAGACATTTTCAGACTTTTTTCCGAAAATTGAAAGCATTCATATTTTATTGTTTACCAATTTTCGCAGAAGTTTCACACTACTTTCA
>CAKNWT010331865.1:0-13112 GCA_932066315.1 Andricus coriarius
ATTTCCCCTTTTTTGAGCTCTTTTTGCGCTGTGATCCCTGTAAATATTCTTTGATTAAAACTTGAAAAAGATAGTCGACTTCTTTCTCTCGAAATTATTTTCAATTCAGTAATACTAATCTTATAAAATTTCAGTTGAATTTTGTTATTGAGGATTAATTAAATTAGTTAATATTCAACTTCTTGTTGTAAAATTTTAATTATTGAAAGTCAGTCATCACAGTGTGCGTAGTTTATTATAATTAATTTAACTTTTTTAAATATTACAAATTTCAAAATAAAATATTAAGAATTTTTTAAAAACTTTAAAGGTAAAATATCTTTTCATTGAATCTATACAAATTAAATATTTTTGAAATTAACTATAATAGAGTACGATGATCTCTTCCTTTTTCTTGAATGAAGATATCCAAACTTTTTTTGAGACCAAATAAAATATAAATAAAAAATAACGAATGCATTCCAAATGATTTCTACTTATTTTAATGGATTTTTACGATTTCAAGGGATTTTAACGAATTTCTAGATTCAACAGTTTCAAGGGATATGAAGGAATTCTACAAATTTCGAAGGATTATAAAGATTCTAAGTTATTTTGAAAGATCCCAACGAATTTCAACAGATTGTATTTCAAAAAATTGAGCACTCTTAATATTAAAAAATGTGTTGTTATGGATTTTTAAGTACTTTATTTTTCAATATCAGAAAATGAAACTCCAAGGACGTGAACGCGCACATCGCGCGTGGTTTTTTAAAAATAAATTAAATTACTTTTTTTATTTTAATTCATATCTAAAATATTTATAATGATTTCTACTTATTTAAATGGATTTTTACGATTTCCAGGGATTTTAACAAATTTTTAGAGAATTTTAGAGAATAACTTAAATTTTATTTGAAGAAATTTCTACAATTTCAATACATTCAAGAAATATGCAGTAATTGGACAAATTTCAAAGGATTTTGAAAGATTTTAAGTAATTTTGAACGGTTTCAAAGAATTTTAAGAGCTTTTATTTTAAAAATTTAGAACTCTTAATATTAGAAAAGAAAAATCCAAGGACATGAACGCGCACTTTGATCACGTGCATTTGATTTAAACGAGGTTTTTTTTAGATAAATTTAATAAATAATTTAAATTAAATTTATATCCAATGAGTTTCAAATGATTTATACTTATTTTAATGGAATTTTACGGTTTCAGTGGATTTTAACGAATTTTTAGAGATTTTTAGAGAATAAATTAAATTTTATTTTAAGAGATTTCTCTCGATTTTAGCAATTTCAAGAGATATAAAGGAATTCGACAAATTTCTAAGGATTTGAAAGATTGTGAGTTATTTTAAAAGATTCAGAAGTATATCAAGAGATTTCGTTTCACTGCTAGTGTAATATATTTTAGGCGCTTAAACTTGAACTATTTTTAATTTGAGTTTGGGAGAATTGAAGAGTGTTGTTTCCAATTTAAATTTAAAGTATGAATCATATATTAATTGTAGTAAGAATGAAATAACAAATCTTGGAGGGAAATATTTAATTATACTCATATACAAGTATCATAATTTAATTATTAATAAAGGAATTTTTAGATAAAGGAAATATTATTGTTTATAAAAACATTTAAAAAAATATAAAAATGGTTTATTTGATCAAGTTTATATTTTGTGGGGCTTTTTCACATCACCCTGAATAGATTTGCAAGGACCTAAGTATATGTCCAAATAAAAAAAAAGTTCTTTAATAGCAGTAACCTTTAAAAAATTATTTAACATTATTAAAGCTATACTATTTCTCATAAAAAGATTGCTTCTTCTTTTCTAAATGTAAAAATAAATATTGAATCTTTCACCTTTTCGTGAAAAAATTACCCTATTTCCCCTTTTTTGCTCTCTTTTTGCGCTGTCATCATTATGGATATACATAGTACATACTTGGTTTGGAAAATATTCTCGAGAAAGTTTTTTCGAATTTATAAGAACTTTATGGTAGGGTGATAAAGGAGAGGGGGAAAGGAGGAAGGACGATGGTTGAAGGAAGAAGGGAAGATATTAGGGGAAGAAGTTGCAAGAAGTCTACGGTGAATTCGTGCACTTTGGTGTCCTTGGGTGGCTTGTTCCTCTTTAATTTGAGACACCGCATACTTGTCTTTGAAGTAGTCTTGTCTATGGTGGTGTAAGTAATCCGACGCACCCTCGTCCGACCCAAGCTTGAGCTCCACTACTTACACACACTACTTCCGCTCATGAGGACAGGTTTGGCTTAAAAAGTTTCTCTTGTGTGAGTCTCCCTTTCTCTCTTCTTTTTCTCTGTGCCAATTTTTTTTAGAGTTTTATAAAGAAAGATAGGGGAGAGGAAAGAGATTTATTCTTGTAGGTTAAAATGCGACATCGATTTTAATAATGAGAAGCTGCCACCCTTATAAGGTCGCGTTTCTGCTTCAGTTAATGCACTCACGTGACACTTAACTCAAAAACCAGATATTCTTGCTTTTGAAATTTGAAATGCTTTTATTATTGGTGGGCAAATTTACAGACATTTTTTATTAATAATGAAAATTTTTGAATGAAGATAAATTTCTCGGTTGAAAGAAATATTTTGATTGCACCAAAGATACCAACGATAGCTAATAAATAATTGTTTGTAGCAGTGGATTATTTATTGAACCAAAAATACGTTCAGGCGTTCCTAATTTTTTTTTAAGCTGCGAATAATGCATCAAGAATAAGAAACTCACGGCCATTACTAAAAAAATTATGAGTATCTTAGAGAAACTACGATTTAAAAAAAAGACAAAATTAATTTCTATACGGGTTGATCAAAAAAATAGAAAGAAGAAAATCTAACTTTTTAATACTTGAAGTTGTTTTATCTTGAATTTGTAATGTTAAAATCTACCAAATAATCTTTTTTAAACGAAATATCGTAAAAGACTTTATGCAAATTGAATATCATGTTTGCTTTTTAAATACTCTTAACTGGTTAAAATGAAACTGTCAAATTGGCTAATAAATTATTGGAAATACTATAAATGCTATTTTACTGATTTACAACGTAAATGGTCATGTTGAATAAAGAATTATTATATCTTAAGAATTGAAATGTTGTTACCAATGTTCGTTTTTTTGGTTTGATAGCGTTTTTTCCCGGGAATTGACATTTTTAAACAAAAAGCATTAGTTTTTAAAAGTATCATAATTTTTTAACAATTTTAGGTTGCGTTAGCGTTAATTTCATGTTATTATTTTTGTCAAAAATTATTATTTTTCAAAATAAGAAATTATTAGATTTCAAATAATTTTTCCAATCTTAAACAACTTTAGGTTATGTTGATGTTAAAATTAATATCTTTAAACAAAAGTAATAAGATTAAATTCCAATGATTTTTGTCTATGATTATAAAATTGTCAAGCTGCAAAAATTTCGGATTGTGTTAGTGTTTTTTGTCGGAAATCAGAATTTTTATTTATTTATTCTCTAAAATTGTATTATAAACAATTTGAAGAAGATTTACAACTTTTTAACAGTTTCATGTTATGTTGACGTTTTGTAAGCAAAATCGTTTTTTTTTAACAAAAATTATTTAATTGTAAAAAATATTTACAATCTGGAACTATTTTTTGTCATGTTATGTTATTTTTTTCGTCCAAAATTGGTTCTCACACCTTTTAACATTTTTATGTTATGTTAGCGTTTCACACGGAAATCAGCATTTTTGGTCAAAAATCATTAGATTTGAAGGAATATAACATTTTTTTAACAATTGTTTGTTTAGTTAGTAGTTTCTACCAAAAATATCTATTTTAAAGAAGATTTACCATTTTTAAACAATTTAAGGTTGTGTTAACGTCTTTCATCGGAAATCGCTTATTTTACACAAAAATCATTCAATTATAAAGAAGAGTTACAATTTAGAACAATTTTTTATCATGTTATGTTAATGTTTTTCGCCGGAAATAAGTATGTTTAATATAACAAGATTATATTTCAAACATGCGGAAGAAGATTTACAACTTATCAACCATTTTAGATAATACTAGCATTTCACGTTGGAAATCGATATTTATGGTATAAAATCATTCGATTTAAAAAATTAACAAATTTTTTGAACAAGTGTACGTTAGGCTTACGGCTTTCAACGGAAATATCGTTTTTCATCAGAAGTCTGTTATTTTACGGAAAAATAATTCAATTTCAAAGAATATTCAAAATCTGGAACTAGATTTTGTTATGTTATATTTGTGTTTTTCTTCAGATATTGGTAGTTTTTATTTTTTTCAAATTATATTTAAAAAATGTTAAAGAGTTACAATTTTGTAATATTTTTAGGTTATTTTGGCGTTTTGCACCAGAAATCGGTATTTCGGCAAAATATAATTAGATTTCAAAGAATATAAATTTTTTAAAGCTGTAAATTAATGCTAGGGGTTTTCACTGGAAATATTGACTTCAGAGAAGCTTTATAATTTTGAAACAATTTAAGGTTATTGTAAATTTTTACAACAAAAATCGGGTTTTACAAACAAAGATCATTCAATTTCAATGATGACTTACAATTCGGAACCATTTATTGTTATTTTATATATTAGTATTTTTTGTCCAAAATTGTTTTTTTAATAAAATAATTGAAGGCATTTTTTACATTATTATTATTATCCTGATTAGCATTCAAAGTCATTAAATTCAGAATTTCTCTACAATTTTTGGTTTTGCTTGCGATGTAAAAGAAGAGATCAAATTTTTGAACAATTTTAGGTCATATCGGTGCTTTCAAAAGATTATTTATAATCTTAAACAATTTCTTTTAATGTTAGTGTTCTTCGTCTAAAATTTTCTATTGTTCATTAAAAAATATTACGTTTCAAATAATATTGACAATAGCTTAACAATAATAGGTTGTGATTGTATTTTTCACCGAAAATCGGTTATTTTAAACGAAAATTATTCAAGTTAAAAAATTAAACTTAAAATTTTGAGCGACTTTAGGTAACATTAGTGTTGTCTTTAAAAATAATTAGTTTTAACATAAGTGCAACGGTTTGATTGTCTATACAGAAATATTATATATAATTTTCCAACTTATTGTATCAATTTGCACTAATTACCGAAAATATTGTCCCTGTTTATCTTTTCTGATAATTCAGTTATTAGATCCTATGAAAAACAGAAATTTTGTATTAATATCAATTATTTATTTTAATTCAAAAATTGCTGTGTTTATTTTATAGTTAATTAACAATTGTGTTTTCATATATAATTGTTGCATTTATTATGGTTTGTTCATTATGCTGGTATGTTTAAAAAAAAATGTTCCCTTTAAAAAAAACTTTTTTCGGAGAGAAATTCCCCTATTTTCCTCACAATTGAACTGCTGAACCATTGCTATCCCTAATATTGGAAGAAAGAAATAAATTATATGAAGTTAAATGAATTAAAAATTAACTTAAATGAAGTGTATGAATATCGCAACTTAACAAATAACTATTGAAGTTAAACAAAATATTTTTTCGCTGCCAAATACAAATAATTTAATTGAATGCCAGCTATAAATATTTCAAACAAATGTATGCTCAATAAGATAATTCTGAAGTCGTAACATTCATCGACAAAAAAAGTTGAAGTTCACGGAAAATTTTCCTTTGAACTGTTTTTATTTTCTGGAGGGGTTCATGGCGTGTAACATAGGGGTACGTACATATACAGGCTCGGGGTGGATTGTGAAATATTCCACTCCTGCTGCTTTAAAATACCCTTTGTTCACCTTTCATGCACCCTTTGGTCCTTCTTTGTACCCTCTGTACTTTCAGTAGACAGATTGTAAAGGCATCTACTTCCGGGTTGTGTTTGATCCAAAATATCTGACATCCGCCTGCTACGCAGCAGTAACTTACTACAAAAGATTACAATCCCGCAATTAAACTGAAAGTAATTACCTTGCAATTTAACATGATTCTCTCGGATTTTGAATTCACAGATTCTAATTAAGGGATTAATTTTCTAGGAGAGAATTTCAATTGGAAATCCAAAGAAATCGTGAACAGATTTTAATAATTTGGAGGAGTTTTAAAGATTTTGGGGCATTTTAAACATTTTTAATGAATCTTCAAGATCTTCAAAAAGCTTTAATAGATTCCAAAGATTTGAGAGTACTTTTAAAACATTTCAGGAATTATATAGAGCTTTATAAAGTTTCAAGGGATTTAACGAAACTTCAAAGTATTTGAAATATTTTAGGGTGTTTTAAAAGATTCCGAGACGTTTTTAAATGATTGTAAGGAACTTAAATAAGTTTTCATGGGGTTTTAATGAATTTACTAGAATTTCGGAAGATATGGAACGATTTTATAGAATAAGGTATTGAGGGATTTCATAAGATTTCACAGATTATTAAACATTTCAAAGTATTTCTAAAGATTTTATAAAATTGTAAAGATTTTAGGAGATTGAAAAAGATACCAAAGAATTTTCAATTGATTTCAACAATTTGAAGAAATATCAAAGAATTTTACAGTTTTTTTGGTATTTTTATAAAGGCCGTGGCTACGTGTACCAAAATTTTGGTACGAGTAGCCACATTTTTTTTGGTATGAA
This sequence comes from Andricus coriarius, assembly GCA_932066315.1. Classification (NCBI taxonomy): domain Eukaryota; kingdom Metazoa; phylum Arthropoda; class Insecta; order Hymenoptera; family Cynipidae; genus Andricus; species Andricus coriarius. The sequence goes on from CAKNWT010331865.1 coordinate 6,588, forward strand.
CAAGGGAAGCTGGAAAAGAACTATTTGCACCGAAATTTCGGTACGTATAGCTGGATTTTTTCGGCACGTGTGGACACTTCCTTTTATAAATTCGAAGGAATTTCCAAGAGTTTAAAAAAATTCAAGGAATTTCAAAAGATTTTAAATGATTTTAAATATCTTAGGATAGTTTTAACAAATTCCAATAATTTGAAGTAATTCCCAAGAAATTTAAAGGTTTAAGGGTATTTTTTAAAATTCCGAGGAAATACCTTATGTTTTTTGTAACTACAAGAAATTTTTAATTGATTTCTATTCTTTAATGCGATTTCCCAGCATTTTCAATATTTTAGAGTATTTTAAATTATTGCAAGGCATGTTTGAGAGATTAAAAAGTTTTAAGGGATTTCGAAACATTTCAAAGGATTTGAAACATTTTAGGAAATTTAAAAAAATTCCCAGTAGTTTTTAATCGATTGTAATCATTTAAAGGGATTTTAAAGAGTTTGAAATATTTGAGGGCATTTTTAAAGATTGCACGGCATGCAGTTGTAAATAATTTTATAGAATTTTGAAATCTATGGAACGATTTTACAGGGCCTATAATGTTTTCAAATATTTTAAAAGATTCAGAAGGATTTGGTAAGATTTCTGAAGATTTGAATGATTTTAAGAGATTCTAAAGGCTCTTGGGTATTTTAATAAATTTTCTAGAATTTTAGAAAGTATCATGATATTTCATAGAATTTCAAGGGCTTCTATTATATTTTAATGGATTTTAAAGAATTCATTGACAAGAAGTGAGGTTATTTCCTAGGATTTTAAAAATTTAAAGATGTTTTCAAATATCGTTTGCAATTTATTTGGACTTCACCCTGAATCATTATTATTTTATCCTGAATTCTTTTAAATTCTTTTGAACTTTTAAAATTGACTTAAATTCTTCTAAATCCACTAAATTCTACTTAATTCAAAGGATTTTTTACCTTTTTGTATAAATTTTTGTTTAATTCATCCTGAAGCCTTTCTAAATCACCTTGAATTTTTAGGTATTCAATCAAATTATTTTGTATTCCCTTGAATTTTCCTATACTCATTACAAATTTACCAAATTTAATTTTTTTTCTTCATATTTTTCAATTGTTTTAAATTCTCTTGATTTTTTTTAATTTACCTTGATTTGTCATCATATTATTGAATTCTTCTTTTTTTTTTGAATTTCTTTGTATTCATTTAATTTTTATTGAAATTCATGGATTTTTTTTTTCATTTTTAGAATTTTTTGCAATTTATTTGAGTTATTTTGAACTTAACTTAAATGGGTTTGATGTCTCATGAATTTATCCTGCATACGTTGAAATTCGCCTGAAATTAGTATGAAGTTCAATAAATTATTTTGAATTCTTTTTAATAAAAAGGAACTTTAGTTAAATTATTAATGCACCTAAAGGGAACTTTCGTTGAATATTCGCGAGATACCCATTTGATAGAGCAATATTATAATAATAAATGAAATCCCCTTTTAATCTCTCTTTTCAGAAAAAAGTCCGCTTCTTTACTTAAAATTCAATTACTGAATCGTGGTGATCCCTGAAATGGAATGTTTAAAATTTTTTCAAATTTGAATTCTTGGTGCAAGTTAGAATTTCAAAGATATTAAATTCGAGAGAAAAATGCATTTTTTTAAATAAACTGTTTTCGATGGAATAGATTCCCCTGTAGTATTATGCACGAATTTTTAAAATTAAAAAGTAAATTGAAAATTTTAAAAACATTGAAAATCCTTCAGATTTAAAATCTAAATTCAACGCTTTTTGATTATCATTGAAAAAAGTGAGTACTTAAATGAAATATTTTAGGGTGTTTTAAAAGATTCCAGGACGTTTTCAAATGATTGTAAGGAACTTAAAAAAGTTTTCATGGGGTTTTAATCAATTTACTAGAATTTCGGAAGATATGGAACGATTTTATAGAATAAGGTATTTTCAATTGATTTTAACAATTTGAACGGATATCACAGAATTTTACAGTTTTTGTGGTATTTTTATAAAGGCCGTGGCTACATGTGCCAAAATTTCGTTACGAGTAGCCAGATTTTTTTGGTACGAACGAAGCTGGAAAAGTGCCTATTTGTACCGAAATTTCGGTACGTATAGCTGGATTTTTTCGGTACATGTAGACACTTTCTTTTATAAATTCTTAGGAATTTCCAAGAGTTTAAAGAATTCAAGGGATTTGAAAAGATTTTAAAGGATTTGAAGTATTTTAGGATATTTTTAATAAATTCCAATAATTTGAAGTCATTCCCAAGAAATTTAAAGATTTTAAGGTTTTTTTTAAAAATTCCGAGGAATTTTTAAGAGCTTTGAAAAGTTTCATGAGATGTCAGATGATATGAAATACCTCATGTTTTTTTTAGCTCCAAGGAATTTTCAATTGATTTCAATTATTTAATAGGATTTTCAAGCATTTTGAATATTTTACAGTATCCTATATTTTTCCAATGCATTTTCGAGAGCTTTAAAAAGTTTTAAGGGATTTCGAAACATTTCAAAAGATTTGAAATATTTTAAGAAATTTTAAAGATGCCAAGGAATTTTCAATTGATTATAATAATTTAAAGGGATTTCAAAGAGTTTGAAACATTATAGGGCATTTTAAAATATTTGACAGCATTCCTAAGAGGTAACACATATTTTGAGGGATTTCAAAAGATTTTATTAATTTTTAGAGATTAAAGAAAATTTCATGCTGTTGCATAGAATTTTGAAATATATGGAACAATTTTACAGGGCATATAATGTTTTAAAATATTGTAAAAGATTCTAAAGGATTTTATATGATTTCTAAAAATTTCAACGATTTTAAGGGATTCTAAAGGCTCGCTGGGTATTTCATTACATTTTCTAGAATTTCAGGAAGTCTCATGAGATTTCATAGAATTTTACGGGGTTCTATTATATTGCATTGGATTTTAAAGAATTCTTTTACAAGAAGTGATGTTATTCCCTAAAATTTAAAAAATTTGAAGATGTTTTCAAATATTGCTTGCAATTTATTTGAATTTATTTGGACTTCATCCTGAATTCTCATTATGTTATCCTGAATTTTTTTAAATTCTTTTGAACCTTTAGAATTGACTTGAATTCTTCTAAATTCAGTAAATTCTACTTAATTCAATGGATTTTTTTGCCTTTTTGCACAAATTTTTGTTTAGTTCATCCAGAAGACTTTCAAAATCACCTTGAATTTTTAGGTATTTAATCAAATTCTTTTGTATTCCCTTGAATTTTTCTAAAGTCATTACAAATTTACCAAATTTAATTTTTTTCTTCATATTTTTCAATTGTTTTAAATTCATTTGATTTTGTTTAATTCACCTGGATTTTTTTTATTACTGAATTCTTCTCATTTTCTTTGAATTTGTCTGTATGCATATAAATTTGATCGAAATCCAAGGCGTTTTTTTGTATTTTTAGAATTTTTTGCAATTCATTTGAGTTATTTTAAATTTAAGTTAAATTATTTTGACGTCTCATGAACTTATCCTGGATACGTTAAAATTCGCCTGAAATTCGTATAAATTTCATTAAATTATTTTGAATTCCTTTTAATACAAAGGAACATTAGTCACATTATTAATGCACATAAAGGGCACTTTCGTTGAATATCCACGACATACCCATATGATAGAACAATATAAAAATAATAAATTAAATCCCCTTTTAATCTCTTTTTTTAAAGAATAATTCGCTTTTTTACCTACAATTCAATTACTGAACCGATGTGATCCCTTAAATGGAATGTTTGGAATTTTTCCAAATTTAAATTTTTGGTGTAAGTTATAATTTCAAAGATATTAAATTCGAGAGAAAAATGCATTTTATTTAATAAACAGTTTTCGATGGAATAGATTTCCCTTTAGTATTATGCACGAATTTTAAAAATTAAAAAGTAAATTGCAATTATTAAAAACTTTGAAAATCATTAAAATTTTAATTTAACGCTTTTTGATTATCATTGAAAAAGGTGAGTATTTAAATGATAAAAAAGTTCTTTTGACGTGAAAGGAAAATGTTAAAAAGTGGCCCTTATCGATTTGTGATTCGCGTTGCCTCAATTGATATATCGCATTTTCCAGCAAACATTCTAATTAAATCTGACGAGATTTGTTTTTCCGGCAAAAAAAAGACTGAATGAATGTATTCGTCAAAGCGTGGCAACATCGCCTGGAGCACGTTCATTTCTGAGTCTTGTTACCGATGAGTTTCTGAACGCGTGGAATGTTATATGATCGTGAAAGAGGATAAAAAAATTCGTTCTTTTCCACGAGAAACTCGATAGGTTGTAATGTGAAACTTCAAGTGATATTCGACTGCTCAAGTTTTAGTGTGACCAATGCCGAGTTCAAAAATTCAATTGCGATAAAAAGTGGAAAAGACACGATGATCAGGCGTTCATAAATTTTTCTTGTATATATCCACAAATTGTCCTTCTATTTTGGAAAGAATTTTAATATAAAATCAGAAAGTTTCGAAGAAGGCTGAAATTTTCTAAAAATTTTAGATTGTGTTCTCAGTGGGCACACACGTTAAACAAGATCATTAGAACGGCTCCAAAACGTCCTTAGTCATTCCAAATAATGTTCTTTGAATATTCAATATTTCAGAGATATTTTAAGGACCTATTTAGAACATTTAATGTTTTCAAAACATTATTTGGTCTGACTTAGGTCAGTTTTTGAAACGTTCAAATAACGTTTTTTGACTCGTACGTCCAAGAAACTTTTTTAAGACGTTCCAATTACGTTCTTAAATTTCGTGCCCACTCGGTTAGTTTTTTAACTGAAAATTATCATTTTTGAACATAAATCATTATCAAGATTTTAAATGTTGAACAATTTTTGGTTATGTTAGCATTTCACACCATAAATGGGTATTGCTGGGTAATGACTTAAATTTTCTAATCTACTTTTTTAACATATTTCGATATAATTCGACCGCGGGATCTCGAAAATAAATTTTTTTTTCAACGTCTGTGTGTGCATGTAACTTTTTCACGTTCATCATATCTTGAAAAGTAAAAGAGATATAATCATAAAATTTAGACGAATTGTAGCTTCAATTGATATCCAGGTCTGATAGGATTTTGTGGTAGATCGGCCATTGGGAAGTAATTTTTTTAGTTTAGAGATTTTTAAAAGAAACTTTACCTTATTTATATGAGAAAAACTTTTTGAAGAGAAACTTCTTTTCGGACGGGAGTAAATTGAAAAAAAACAAGCCACCACCCGAACAGAAGTCTCTGTCTCTCCCTTACAAGTATATTTTCTATACCTCCTCTCTGTAATCACGTCTCCCTTTTGTGCGACGATTCGCAATTGCTCTAAAGAATCCTCTCCTACTCTCTAAATCTGAATTAGTAGAAAACTACTAATTAGTAGTAGTTTTCTACTAATTCAAATAGTGCCCATTCGTTTACTAGTAATTAGTAAAAATCTACTATTTCGATGAGTAAGAATAACTGACCAAATGAATTAGTAACTCTCTACTAAAGGAATTGGTCATGCTACGACTAAATGAATTGGTAAATGTAAAAATATTCAATTTTAAACAGGATAGGTGAATTTTTAACCAAATAGTTGAATTTGGAACTTGATAGAGCAATATTATAATAATAAATGAAATCCCCTTTTAATCTCTTTTTTCAGAAAAAAGTCCGCTTCTTTACTTAAAATTCAATTACTGAATCGTGGTGATCCCTGAAATGGAATTTGAAAATTTTATGAAATGAAATTTAAACAGGATAGGTGAATTTTTAACCAAATAGTTGAATTTGGAACCAAAAAGATTAAATTTCTACCAAAAAAGACGATTTTTCAACAAAATACATGAATTCTCAACCAAATAGTTTAATTTTGAATTAAAAAATATAAGTTTTCAACCAAGAATGGAATAGTTACATTTTCAGTAAATAAATTAATTATCCAGGAAAAAAAAATTAAACTGAAATGATGAATCTGTAACTTAAATAGATAAATTCTGATCCGAAAGGATGCATTTTTAACAAAGGAATAACTTTCAACCAAATAGTTTTCATCTTCAATCTACTAGATGAATTTTCAACAAAAATGATGAATGCCTAACTGGAATATATAAATTTTCAACCAAAAAGATAAGGTTTCAGACAAGAAGATTAATTTTGAAACATGAAGAATAATTTTCTACCAAAAAGTTCGTTTTTTGAAGAAAAAGATAAATTTTCAACTACAAAAAAAAAAAAATTCAACCAAATAGTTTAATTTTCAGTTAAAGAAAATTGCTTTTAACAAACAAATTTACTAAAATAAAAGACAAAAGAATTTTCAGCTAAAGTGATATGCTTTTAAATTAAATTATGAGTATTTTACTGGAACAGATGAATCTTCAACTGGAGTAGATAAATTTTAAGTCAAACTGGACTACTTACATTTTCAACCAAAAATATGAATTTCCAAACAAGAAAATTAATTTTTATACAAAATATTAATTTTCTACCAAAAAATAC
>CAKNWT010331870.1:6996-18139 GCA_932066315.1 Andricus coriarius
TTTTATCCTCAGAAAATTTTTCTTCCGCAAATTTACTATCGAAATTTTTAATGCTATTGTTGTAACTGAAACTTATAGCGCTTTTGCAATTTTTAACACAAATTTTATCCTTAGAAAATTTTACTTCAGAAAATTTACTATCGAACTTTGTAATGCTATTGTTGTTACTAAAACTTATAGCGCTTTTGCGATTTTTGACGAAAATGTTTACCTCAGAAAATTGAATACAGAAATTCGTAATACTATTGTTGTTACTGAAACCTGTAGCGCTTTTGCGATTTTTGGCAACAATTTTTTACTCTGGCAATATTTCTGCAAAAAATTTACTATAGAAATTTGTAATGCTATAGTTGTTACTGAAACTAATAGCGATTTTGCGATTTTTGACCCAAATTTTTACCTCAGAAAATTTGCTATGTAAATTTTTAATCCTATTGTTGTTGCTGAAACTTATAGCGCTTTTGCGATTTTTGACAAGATTTTTACACAGCAAATTGACTGCCGAAATTCGTAATACCATTGTTGTTACTGAAACTTAAAGCGCTTTTGCAATTTTTGCCAAAAAATTTTTCCTAAGAAAATTTGTCTACAGAAATTGTGCTATCGAAATTTTTAATGCTATTGTTGTTACCGAAAATTATAGCGCTTTTGCGATTTTGGCAAAAATTTGTTCCTTAGAAAATTTTTCTTCAGAAAATTTACTATCGAGATTTTTAATGCTATTGTTGTTACTGAAACTTATAGCGCTTTTGCAATTTTTGACAAAAATTTTTTCCGCAGAAAATTTACTATCGAAATTTTAAATGATATTGTTGTTACGGAAAATGATAGCGGTTTTGCGATTTTGGCAAAAATTTGTTCTTCCGAAAATTTTTCTTAAATAATTTTTCTTCAGAAAATTTACCATCGAAATTTGTTATGCTATTGTTGTTACTGAAACTTACAGCGCTTTTGCAATTATTGACAAAAAGTTTTTTCCTCAGAAAATTTATCTTTAGAAATTTACTATCGAGATTTTTAATGCTATCGTTGTCACTAAAACTTATAGAGCTTATGCAATTTTTGACAAAAATTTGTTTCTCAGAAAATTTTTGTTTTCAGGAGATTTACCATCGAAATTTGTAATGCTATTGTTGTTACTGAAACTTATAGCGCTTTTGCAATTTTCGACCAAAATTTTTTCCTCAGAAAATTTGTTTTCAGGAGATTTACTATCGAATTTTTTAATGCTATTGTTGCTACGGAAACTCATAACGCTTTTGCGATTTTTGCAAAAATTTGTTCCTCAGAAAATTTTTCTTCGGATAATTTTTCTTCAGAAAATTTACTATCGAGATTTTTAATGCTATTGTTGTTACTAAAACTCATAGCGCTTTTGCAATTTTTGACAAAAATTTTTTCCGCAGAAAATTTACTATCGAAAATTTTATTGCTATTGTTGTTACGGAAAATTATAGCGCTTTTTCGATTTTGGCAAAAATTTGTTTCTCAGCAAATTTTTCTCCAGATAATTTTTCTTGAGAAAATTTACTATCGAAATTTGTAATGATATTGTTGTTACGGAAACTTATTACGCTTTTGCAATTTTGGCAAACATTTTTTCCTCAGAAAATTTTTCTACAGAAAATTTACTATCGAGATTTTTAATGCGCTTGAAGCCTTTGCGACCTTTGAATGACCTTGAAGCCCTTTTGAGATTTTTGTCAACAATTTTTTCCGCAGAAAAATTTTCTTCCGAAATTTTACCATCGAAATTTGTAATTCTATTGTTGTTGCTGAAACGTATAGCGCTTTTGTAATTTCTGACAAAAATGCTTTTCTCAGAAAATTTACTATCGGAATTTTTAATGCTATTGTAGTTATTGAAACTTATAGCTCTTTTGGAATTTTTGACAACAATTTTTTCTTTAGAAAATTTAATATCGAAATTTTTAATGCTATTGTTGTTACTGAAAGTTATAGCGCTTTTGCGATTTTTGACAAAAAAATTTTCCTCAGAAAATTTACTATCGAAATTCGTAATGCTATTGTCGTTAAGGAAACTTATAGCGCTTTTGCGATTTTTGACAACAAATTTTTCCTCAGAAAGTTTTTCTTTTGAAATTTTACTATCGAAATTTTTAATCTTATTGTTGGTACTGAAACTTATAGCGCTTTTGCGATTTTTGACTATCGACAATTGTGAATTCTCCTTTGTTAAAGCTCCTTCGACTTTGACGAACACATTCTCATCACGTATCTCGTGCTTCGCACTTGATTTTGTCCAAAATCTGAACTTTTCTACATTATGCTCAACTTTATTATATCAAATGTATATTATATTCATTTCTGTACCTCGGTCTGGGTCTGCTTATTGAGATATTACAAAAGAAAGTACAAATTTTATTTTTCGTTATCACTTTAATATTTGTTACTTATTTTGAATGCAATTTTATTATCAGCTAGTCTGAAAAATGCATTATTTCTGAAAATTTATATTATTACAATGCATAATATACATTGGTATTCAAAATAAAATTATTTTTTTATTGTCATGTTTGTATAATTATAAAAATGGGCATCCAATTAAAAAAAACTATTCTTAAACATTTTATTGCAGCTTGTGTGATTTTGCCATCAATTTAATTTGTGTATTTTCAATTATAATTTTTAGTATTTTAACTTAAAATACGCATCCTAGCGTAAGGTGGTTCTAATCAAATTTGTATATACAATTTAGGATACAAATTTTGTTTGAACAACTTTTGTCTTTTCATTTTTTCGTATCTTGTATTGTTTCTCCAAACATTTAATTTTTTTATTTTTAATCTTCCTTTTTAAGATTAAAAGAAAATCTACTAGTCCTACCTAAACATTATTAATAAGGAATTTTGTAGATTATTTTTGTGTTACTTTTGACGATTAAAACAAAAACTACGCATTCTTACAAAAAATTATACTAGAGAAATGTGTAGCTCTTTTTCAGTTGAACAACTTTTCTCTTAGTGTTTTTTTTCGTAGCTTGTGTCGTTTGTCCAAAAATTTCATTTTTTAATTTAAATGTTATTTTTTAAGAATGAAGCTAAAAGTTCGCACCCTATAAAAAAATGATTGATACCAAATTTTTAGATCTTTTTTGGGTGAATGATTTTTTCGATTCAGTTTTTTTCGTATCTTGCTTGGTTTGACCGCAAAATGGAATTTTTTATTTTATATTATTTTTTGTGCGTTCTAAATTGAAATTTTATATTTTTCAAGAAAATTCAAAAAGTTGTCATTATAATCTTGTAGGGCTTTCAAAAAACAATATTGTTCTTTTCTTGATATTTCTCCATATTGTGCATTCTTTGGCTTAAAATGTTGATTTTTGTTTGTTTTTTGGATTTTGAAAATACTATAACTCTGACAATTCTTCATTTATGGAAAAAAGTCATAAGGATAAATTGCTTGAGTTTCCATGCGCTGCGAACAGCCGTACATAGAATTTTTAAATTTTGAAAAAAAAAACAATCCAATCCGAGTAGTCTTTCAAAAGTTATCCGATACACAGACAACGGCGCCAACGACAGACAGACATACACCGACATAAAAACGATTATTGCTGACTTAGGGGGTCTCAAAACATGGACATTTGATGGAATCCGCGAAAGTCATTTTTCACATAAAACCAATGCCTTCTCATTATGATGACAATGTAATAATGATAAAGAATAAAAAAATTTCTTTATTTTACAATATATGTATAAGCAGTCCCGGTCCGAGGTACAGTAATTAATAACACATACATTTATTAGAATATAATTGCACATAGCATAGAAATTGTAGCAGTCTTGACACACTTTAATCCAGCACGAGGCGCGTGAGAAGTGATGAGAATGCTCGTTAAATCCGAACGAGTTTTAACAAATTCAGGGTGGTCGTTTTAACTGAGGAAAAATTTTCTAAATTTGTCCGGTTCACAAACACAATTCACTTTCACAAAACACCAAGTTGTATCCTGTTATTGATTATATCTGTGGGGATGGAATAGCGTATTGTATACGAAACAGTCTTTTTACGGCCGAGAGTGATTTTTTGCAAACACGCGAGACCGTAAAAAGACTTCGCTGCACCGGTACACACGATATTTTATGCAATAAGAGTATGGTTTTCGAGTATTCTCATGATATTTCGTCTAAGGTTTAAGGTTAGTTAATCTTTAAAGGGACAAGTACCGTGCAGAACAGTGCGCGTCGGTCTAAGTATCGAACGCGCATGCGCGCGCATTTCCCGCTGACAGTAAAGTACCCCACCACTGACAATGACCTACTTTGCTGCTCGAAACCACGCCCAGAAAACGAGGAAACCATACTCGTGTTACATCTATGACATCCTTAGAAAGGTAAATGATGTAATATTTCCAATTTTTTAATTTTTTGGCGTTTTTAGTTCAAGGCAGCTGATATAAGGTGTGGTAAAGGTAATAAAGTGACTGCATGGGGTAGTTGAATATTACTGTGGATATGTGGATATCTAATAGATTCTTGGAAAGGTGACTAGTGTAATTATTTTCATGTCAGGCAATTTTCTGATGTTTTAGTTGAAGGTTGCTGAGATAAGGATCGTTAAAGGTGCTAGGGATGGCTTCTTGATTATTACTTTGGAAATGGGCCGGAATATTTACTCAGAGTCCTGGGAAAGTGAGCGATAAATTTATTTTTAGTTTGAAAACTTTTTGGCGGTTTCAGTTAAAGTTCCTTCGGTTTTAATGAACATATTCTCGTCACATGTCTCGTGAGAAAATAAGGTTAAAAGGAAAGGACCCCGCACAAAATAGATTGAAAAAAGGTCCCAGCGAAATCTTCCTCAACGGAAATATTTTATAGTTTTTGGTCTCCTGATCACGAAAATCTATTTTAAAGAGGAAAAAAATGTACAGTTTTTCGGGAAAAACGGCTCAAAGGTCGATTTGCGTGCTGCAAAGGGAAGCGCCACCGACATTCGACAAGTGTTTGGCGCAACGCTCATAGGAATAGTCAACTAGGCTGTCCAACTGACATTTTATAGTTTCGGACCTGCTGATGAATAATATCGAGGTCCGAAGGTCGAAAAATGAAACGATATTGCTATTGGTTTAATTTAAAACTTGACCTAGTCAACACGATAATTTTCGAAAAAATGATCAGATTGGATTGAGCTTTGGCACACTTTTTTAAGGCCTAAAAGAAAAGCACAAGTTCTCTAGACACATATTTTGGATGAAAATTCAAACAGAGCATTTTCAAAATTTTTGAAAACGCGGTAAAACTATGCAAGATAAAAAAAAAGATAAATAGACAAAAATTGTGCACATCAGAAAGATCTACAAATTCGTTCTCAATGACTTTTTGATTTGATTTTTATCTAAAAAATAGCTGAGAATTTGTTATAAATCATTTTTCGATAGGACGCGGAATTTTCGTTTTATTCGTAAAAAATGACATAAACAATAAATAAATAAAATTTTTGGAAAGAAGACACAAGATGAAATGAAATTTTTAATTACGAAATTGATTTTAAATGTGGATTCGACCAAATTTCTGGGCATTATTCATAAAAATTCAACAACAACAAAATTAATGGACCACCCTACTGGACAAGCTACTCTCTAGAAATCTGAATCCTATTCTCGGCACTTTAAAATTGCCCGACGAAGGATAGTTAGTGTCGGATGAGAAGACCTGAAGCAGAAACACCTCGCGATTGGAACCTTTATTGACATCGAAGAAGCCTTAACTACACCTCTAGAGAGTTGATCAGGGCGGCCATGATTGCGCACGATGTGGCAACTCCAGTCATGGAATGGTCCTACCACATGTTGTTCAACAGGAACTTAACAACGACTAAGGGTGATATCACTTTATGTGGAACTGTTGAAAATCAGATTATCAGTCAATCTAATTAAAACGGACGTGGTTGTATTCACCAGACGGTGCAAGTGAGGAACCACAAGTACACTGACACTAAGAGCATAACAACTGGAAATCAAAGAATGAGCTACATATCTAGGAGTCATCCTAGATAAGAACCTCTTATGGAACGAGCACCTGGAAAACAAGTACAAAAAGCTTACAGGGACCCTCCAGCTCTATAGGTTAACCTATGCGGCGATGTTTTGATTGAGCACGTTCGAACTATCCACTGTGAAGTGTGAACTGGAAAGAATCTGGGGACTGGGTTTAAAAGCCTTCACTGGTGCTTTGAAGTCAACACCCACACTGGCATTGGGAGCACTAATAGGCTGAGAGTCCGACCATCTAACCATCAAGGCCATGGCTGCGAAGGCAGTCTGGAGATTAAATATGGTGAAAGGTGGAACGATCTCGGCGAAATTACGGATCCCAACCGATATCGCGAGTAGGCCGACCCTGAGCAAGCTCAAGGACAAAGCGCCCATTCGCTATCTCTTCGAAAAAAGTATGGCGTTAGTCTAGCTATGAGAAAGGAATGTGTTAACGGCGAAGCTCACCTGCCTAGTGATGGAGGCGACTGGTTCACAAATGGCTCCATAAACAAGGAGAAAGCAGGAGCCGGTGCCTATCGTATTAGGAGTGTAATGGGCTTCACAATCCTGATGGGTTTCTATGCTACAGTCCTAATATCTGAGATTATGGCCGTGCCCCAGTGCGCCTACAAAGCACAGGAGTATCGCAACAAAAGAAACATCCGTATCTGTTCAGACAGCAGGGCTGATATAATGATCGTAAATAGAACGACTACGTCGTTACTAGTATGGGAGGCTAGTAAAACTAGCAGCAAGAGAAAACTTCGCTGATCCCGAACCAGTTGTAGACATGTCCAGTAGGCTAGTTACTAAAAAAACCAGCAGTTGGCTGACCGAGGAACATCAGAAGAAGTGGAGGATGGACACTGGCTGCAGACAGGTCAAACACTCGTTGACTTAAATTTAAACCATAATCGAGCTGAGGAAATACGTAAACTCGGTAGGAACGAAGTCAAGGTCCCGGCAAAGATGTTTATAGGACATGGAAACCTTGGGTATTATAGACATAAGATAAAGTTTGCCTGTTTGCCTGTTTGCCTGTGCAGGAAGGATGATGAGACAGCCATTCATATCCTTTGTCATTGCCCTGCGATTGCAGTGAAGCGTCTGGTATTTCCGGGCAGTAACTTCAGCAGTGAGTCAGACATATCGGTCAATAGCATTGCTGTGGTCCTCGCCGTATGGATGGGGCTTTAGGGTCACGCTGAGGCCTACTAGAGGAAGCGACGGGATTGCCTAAGCATCAGGGCCTCTTGCGGTCTCAATCCTAACAATAATTATAATAATAAGAAAGATAATTCGTTAATAATTCTGTTTGGAAACACATTAGTCCTAAATGAAGACAGTTTATAATTATAAAAAATATTAATTATAAAAAATGTTTATTCGTGAAAGGAAATTCCTGCGAAGGTAACAATGCGAGATTTGTTAGTTGTCAGATGCAACTTTAGATTCAAAAGCAGGGAGCTATATATTTTTTTTTTTGAAAAATCCAATACAAATTCGTTATTTTAAAAAATTTTCTACAATAAAATAATGTAATTTAGATAAATTCTTTCCTGTATATTGCTAAAAATCGAATAAATCTTAATAATATTATCATAATTAGAAGATACATTATATAGATTGTCTTTTAAGAACAATTGTTACACATAAATTGCAGATTTGAATAAAAAGAATGTTTATTTCTGCAACATAATTATATTTTTTTTTAATTCTTATAAAAAATTCACAGTTTAAACTTCTCTTAAAGAAACAACTGAATCAATTTAGAGAACTAAATATTTTTTTGTATTGAATATTCCTGTAAATAATAATGCGAAAAATTCCTAAATTTTTGCGGTTTCATTTCAGAGGCGAAATTATAAAAAAAAGTTTCAAATATATTTCATTATGTAAAATTACATTAACAAGCAAGCAAAATTTTTCCGAATTAGGAAATTTTAACTATACCGGTGATATTTTCTCCTTCTGCTGCTGTCATATTGTTTTAGTAAATTTCGCACTATTATTTACAAGATTTTTAATATAAAAAAAAGATTTTTTATATGCTTACAGTTCTTTATTTGAGAAAAACATTGCAAAATATGTTTTTATTTATATAATTGTGAGTAATACAAATAAATGTTCAGTTTCTTATATACTATAGTTATTTTTTTTATTTGATAAGACGCATATGTTTGAAAAGGTAAGAGGCAAATTCTTTAATTATCAAAAAATATTGTACGTATGCATTTCTGAGGCTAATTAAAATGCAATAATAAGGAATAAAATTTTTGCTTTATTTCGCAATATATGAATAATAATCAGTTATCGGTCTGAGATACAGAAATTAATAATACATACATTTAGAATAATAGAATTCAACATAAAATAGAAAATTTATCATTTTGGACATACTTTAATTCAGTGCGAAGCACAAGACAGAGTCAGAGTGTATTCTTTAAATCCAAACGAGCTATAACAAATGCAGGCTGGCCGCTTTAATCAAGAAAAAAAATATTTTACAGCGAAACAATACCTAATCTTCTTCTAAATTTTAAATTGGTTGGATTTTAATAAATGGTGGCTTAATTTTTTGTAGCAAACATTCTCTACAACTCTACTGTTTCCAAATTTGAAAATAAATTCTGCTATCGCTGAAATAGTAAAAACAATATTTTTTAAGAATTTTTTTTCATTTAAAAATAACTGTATAATTGAAGAATACTTACATATTATCTAAAATAAAAACAATAGATTTTGTAGAAAATGTTTTTTCGAAAGAAAGTCACGAATTACTAGAACCCAAAAATTTTTTTGAAATTCATAAGAAGCGACAGTTAAAAAATTCAATTATAAAATCTACCTCAACTACTAGTAAAATAATGAGTTTTCGTAAGTTATCAACTTTTTTCGCAATAAATCATGTTTCTTCTTTCATAGGAAATTATTTTAAATATTCCTTCATTTCTTAAAATCATAGAAAACTTTATTTTTCCAGAGACCTGATTTTTGGCACGAAAACTGCCTTAAAATAAAGGCTTTAAATGGAAAATTTGTAAAGCAGAATATTTTAGAATTACGCAATGCAAACTGAATTATTTCAGAATCGTACAAATCAACAAGTGAACTTGACATTAGAAAAAAACTAAAATCGCACTTATTTTAAAATGCATTGTATCATGTTACATCAAAACTTGTGTTATTTCAAGTAATTGGATAAATTTTTCTCAGAAAAATTTACGAAATTCCCTCCTTTCCGGTTTTCTTGGTCCACCGGCCATCCTGGAAAGGGAATACTTGCCAGACTTGCCAGACGCACACGCTTTTTTATTGATTTTTTTGTTAACAGCGTAAAGAATTGTGTTTAAACACGTCTTACTATAAATCTCTTTTTTACCGGATTTCTGTTGCCTACTGGACATTCCGCGTTTTCTTCTTTGGACAATTCTTCAACCTTGCAGCTGTACATGTTTATTTTCACCCGCTTTGACCCCAAATAAACATACGGATCAGGCTTATATATTCCACTAAAAACTGTTTGCCTGTTTGGTAATTTATTTAGTATTGCCCAGACGTCACCATTGGACGTTGATAAAACAATTTGCTCTTCGGGTGGCATGGGCTTGAAGGTATTACTTTTGGTTCTCAATTGAATTCGGTTATCTGTAGCAAAAGTATATCTTCGAAGTTCGAATACACGCCTCGGATGTTTGCAGAAAATAAGTCTAACAAATCTAAGTTCTTCAATTTTAAATCCAAGTACGTGAGAAAAATTTGGTGCCACAGGAGAAGACCTGGACCTGGCATGAAGAGGAGGCTCTGTAGGTGGAGGAGATCCGGCAGAATAATGTGGTAAGGCAAGAGAAAGAGTCGTGTCTGGAGAGTGTCTGTCAGAAGAAGAAGAAGCAAAAGGTTCACAACGAGGAACACCAGGATTAAGGTGGCCATCAGTCCCACACTTGGATTGTGAACTTAATTCTGCAACAAGAAACAGAGGAGTACATTTTTTTATGAACATAATCTCATATTGGTATATCATGAGTTGTCAATGTGATTGCAATAATTGTTAATGTAGTTGTCAACACAGAAAAAACTAGGGTTTCTGTTGAAACCAATTGTTGGTTCCAGCAAGGGAGACCTGTAACAAAAAAGAACCTCGCTTGCTGAAAAGGAACTCAAAATAATAAATTGTTCCAAAGGAACCCAAAGTACGATTTCTAATTCAAACATTTTATATAGAACTCATTTTCTGCTTCGACTCATTTCGAAGGTTTTACAAGTCAATGATGCACCTTTTACATTATCATACAGAATAAATAATATTGCACTTTGAAAAATTTAATGAAGAAAGTAAAATTACAGTCAAACTCTCATTTAACGTTTCCGAATTTACCGTTTCCGAAAATTCACGCCGCGCCGCAGGTAGGCTTGTCAGGAGCTCCGCGGGGTGTGTTTACCGCTTCCGAGAATAGACGACGCGCCGCGGGTAGGCTTGTCAGGAGCTGCGCGGGGTGAGCGGGGTACGCTAAATCAGGTTTAGTTATGGTAGGTCAGGTCCAAGGACAGCCCCAAAATCGATGATAAATCAGAGTTCGACTATATATAGATTTGTCATTCTTCAAAGGAAGATAATGTAAACGAGATGTGACTATTGCGAAGTTATGTTAAAAATCCGACGTTTTCAGCGGCGTGTGTACCGAAAAGCGTTGGTTAATTTAAAATGATATAATATTCACTTGCAATATTACGTTACTGGATGGGGTAGAGAACGAAGTATAGCTTTTTAGTAAACAAGAGGTTAGTGAGAGGCTGAAGGAGGTAGTGAAGAAAGTATGGAGGAAGAGGGATTCCCAGGAGGGTGGAGAGAAGGGTGAATAGTGCCACTATATAAGAAAGGAGACAAGAATAGACAGGAAAATTATTATAGAGGCATTACGCTGATGAATACGGCGTATAAAGTATACGCAATGGTGGTGACGAAGAGACTGCGGAAGGATGTCGAGGGGAAAGGAATATTTCCGGAGACGCAGACGGGCTTTAGGGGGGATAGGAGTACTATCGAAAATATCTACGTTCTGCAGCACGTGGTCGATAGAGAATTAGCGAAGGAGTCGAGAGTGTACGCATTTTTCGTAGATATCAAAGGCGCGTTTCCTT
>CAKNWT010331872.1:0-15110 GCA_932066315.1 Andricus coriarius
GAATAATACGTTGTTTTTACAGCGGGTACCCAACTGCCGATTTGATGTAAGAAATGTATTCAATAAGTATACCCTGCATGTGTATATTTTAGTCAAACAATTCGAGTTGGTCATGCTTCCTTTAAAACCGGTTGTGGAGGCCCACATAACTCTACCTAATTGAAACAACACCCTTTTCACGAAAACAGACTCTTTGGTAATTTTAATTAATTTGTTATCGAATATCGTGTTATTTCTGCGAGAGCATACATTGAAGAAATTATTTTTAACTTGAATACAAAAATTCAAAAGAGAATAAGTGTGCAAATAATTCTTATCTTTTCATTTTAAAGCAATAACACGTCAGTAGGTGATTCTCCGTTAAAGTGCCTTTTTATATCCCAGCTGGATATTTTGCACTGAAATTTAAATACATTTTTCAGGTAGTTTTTTTTAGAACTTCCTATAAATATTTACAAACAATAACTTAAGTTATGACGTTACGTGTTTGATTTTATGTTCTGAGTGCATCTAATTTAACTTGATTTTGCTTGGGAACAACGAGTGATAAAACGTTAATTTGTAAGTTTCCCTGGTATGTGAGCCACCTGGAAAATTTTAGCAATTCACAAATTTCTGGTTTTGAAGTTTATTATTAAATATTTATTTCTAGATTACTAACTTTGAACCTTAACTTTAAAAGACTCAGAATTCGTAAGCTCTCTGATATAGAGAGCCCCCTGGTCTCCAGAAAGCGAATAACCTAAATAACTTACCAATAGGAACGCTTTCTTTATTGATGATTCTTAAAAGCATTACTGGTGTTATAATGAACACTTCCAAGTAGGTTAATTACAACTTTCAACATTTTTATTATTCAACAAAACATAAGTGGAAGTTTACACTTTGTCGAAAAAGGACTTGAATACATCATATTGGTGGAAGTGATGTAGCCTATGAACAAGTTTCAAAATATTCTGATTCTATAGTCTTAATATAAAAAAATTTTTCCATGCGACAAAATCGTTGTTGGTCCGAGAAATTGAACATTTCTGAAACTTTGTCTTACAACATAAAAATAAAATCAATTTATTGTAAATACATAATTCAACCAAATATTTTTCTAGATAATCAAGCTAAAAATGGCACACAACTCCTTTTTTTATCACGCTGTTCCTTTTTTCTTTTACATACCTTTTTCTAGTTAATAAATACAGCCTTAAATAAATTGATGTATTGTTTTGGTTATACATTGACATTTGGTTGTCTCAAATAAATGTAGCTTGATTGAGATGCAATGTTTTGGCTGAATCTGCTAAGTATTCCAATTGTCGAAATATTTGCTTAGAAAAAATAAAAATTTGGTTTACTCAACAGAATCTTTGGTGAAATCAACAATACCTTTAATTAACCATATAGTAATGCATTCATATTGTTGATCCAACCAAAAATTTTTGTGAGTGTAGCTAACTTTTCTCTGATTAATTCAGTAGGATTTCACTGGTCATGAGTGAATTTTAACTAATTTATAGATTTAGAGAGCACTGCCAATAGAAGAAAAAGAGTTGCTTTAATCTGAACTATTTTGAATGTAAAAGAAATGTGTTGTAATTTTATTATACATAAACATTAAATTATAAATATAATTATATTTACCAACAGGAACAATGAAAAAGAGAAGGGTGATACACACAATTCCTTTTGAGGTTTTTATTTTCTTGAAATAGAAGAATCGCGCGTACGAAGAATTTCGAATAATATTCATTTCGTAACTCTGTTTCGCTTATACTGAAGTAGCAAAATGTCTTTACGTTTATGACATATTGTGTACAATTTAGGGCGCAAAAAAATATTAATCATACAAAAGAACGATAAGTATTTTTTGAAAAACGTGATAAAATTTTATATTTCCATCAAAAGATAAAAATGTAAGAAAAGTTAATTTGAGGACAATATTTAAAAAAATTATAAACAAAAGAATCTGGAAGATGGTGTCAGGAATGTTTATGAAAACTTTTGTGCTATCTGGGAGTGCAAGAAATCAAGAATATATAGTAAAACATATGTATACTGTACAGAGTGTTTCTTTATGTTGAGACGTTGACATATCTCAAGAAATATGCTTCCAACGAGAAAAATGTCCGTGATAGAAACTTTTTATTTTCGAGGGGGAAAAGCGGTTCAGAAAATATTTACCTCACACCTCACCCCCTGGGGCGGAAGGGGTGGGTAACTTTTAAATGTCGAATGGGAACCTATATTTTTTATTGCAGATTCAAATTCTTTATTAAAAAGTACGTGAGTTTTATTTAAAAAGATGTTTTCGATTCGCACCAGATGGCACTGCATTGGCGAAAAATGACATGGTTGACTATTTAAGAAATGCGCTTCCAAACGAAAGATAAAGAAGACAAAGGGTCCGTTTATTTGGGTTGGTTAGTACGGGTTGCTTTGTCTAGGTGCGTCATGTTGCTTACGTTTATTTTAGTTGCATTGGATATCTTATTTCATTTTATTTGCATGGTTTGGTTACGCTACATATATTTGTTCGGGTTGGAATGATTGTGTTGCTTACGTTCATTTCGATTAGATGTGATGGTTACGTTCGTTTTGGTTCGCTTTGTTGATTGCTTTCATTTGATTTTGTCGTGTTGGTTAAGGGCATTTGGGTTAGTCGTATTGGATGCATTCGTTTAGGTTAGTGTTTGTTGGTTACTTCCGTTTGGGTTTGATTAACAGTGTTGGTTAACATATCTAAATAAATTGAAGCAAAGGTAACGAGCACAACCAGAATAGCCCAAACGAACGTAATCAATAACAACAAACCAAAAAATGCAACCAGTACGACCAACACAAATGCACGCAAGCAGCACAACAAAATCAAATGAATGGAATCAACAAAGTAAACCGAAACGAACGTAACCAACACACCCAATTGAAACAAAAGTAAGCAACCCATTCAATCCAACGCAAATGCACGTAGCGTAGATACCCAATCCAACCCTAACGAACGTAAGCAACGTACAAGCGTGAAAAGACCAACCCGTACTAACCACCCCAAACAAGCCTGACTTTAGTCTTTTTCATCTTCCGTTTGGAAGCGCATTCCTTGAATGGTCAAGAATGATCGCCAATGCTCTAGTATGTCTGTGGATCTTTATGTATTTTCGCTTCAGAGTCTCATTCTCACATTATCACAATTCTTTCCTCTGTCTATATTTGAGTATGCTACTATTCGCACTACTTAAATACACTTGCTTTATTGAATGCCCTTTATCACTTTTCTCAACATGATCAGAACATCAATCTTCTGAGGTCTTAATGGGCCCCAATGAAGGGCTTATTCAACAGGGACCACACCTTCTCCTCCCTTGTACGTAGGAAAAATCAAACATGTCCACCTATCTAAGAAATTTCATTAAATAATTTTATTTCTTTTATGCCTTCGCCACGCTGAGTTAGCGACTCAGTGATGAGCCCACAATGAGTTCCCGTTAAATTCCTTTTCTGAGGGCTTAACTTCGCTTTTTTTTACTGTTGATTCTAATCTAGGAAGCCCATATCTGGATTGGATCCTAATGGAAGCCAAGATCCCAAAAAAGATGAAGTGTCGCCCTAACCTTCGGAAAAGTTATCAATCCACAAGTATAAAGTGTCCACCAGTGAAAGTGTTTTCCCAATTTCCCATTTTCCTAGAGCGCGAGCTAAAAGTGGTGAAACTGTAACCGTTCCACTAAGCACGTCAACATCGAGAAGTGCCGCGTACGATTACCCTGTCCCCTCGACTTCCTGTGACGTTCCAGGATGTCATAACTATGCACCTTTCTCAGGAGTTTCTCCTATGCGCGAAACTGATCTTAAAACTCATACTCTTTATGCTGGTTTCTAAACTGATAAAAATTCTCTGAAAACCATCGATTCATTCCACCACAACAATCTTAACACATCCAAATGCTTATCAACGTACCTTCAGAGACCCGACATCAACACCTTCATCTAATGGAGACGTTCTTAGACATTTGGTAATCCATATAATACTAACACAAATAGTAGTTTCGCTACACCAGTGCGGGAGGAACAGGATGATGAAGTGTAAACAATTAAGCAGGACAGATAAGATAATGAACTGTGTATATAATTTGTAACATTTTAAAGAATATCCAGTTATTACATTCGTATCAGAATTCTGCATAAACGGGTTTTCCTTATTTTACGAAAATGAGCAACGCGATTGGAATTCTGTGTCTCGCATTAGTGGCTTTCACTTATCCTGTTGGTAAGTATAGTAATATTTCTAATTTAAAGTGTATTTTTTAATGTAGTGCCACTACCTAGTTCTACTACTTCAATTACACAAAATATCGAAATTTATTTTGCGCTGTATATAACAATTAGAAGGTTGTAGAAATGGAAACAGAAAATTTTAATAAAAGAATAAATATACCACGACCGGTTCTTTTGTACAAAAAATTATTTCGATTTAGAATCCAATTATAATCTTGCAGGAAATAATTGGGAAGGATTGTCGAATTGTTGAGGTCCAATTCGGTTTTGTTTTATAATCACTTTAATTGATAAGGATCATTGTGATATAAATGGATTCGAAATTTCCAAAAGAACCGAAATTATGCAATGTAAAATATTAATTGATTCAAGAAAAAGAATTTGGTCAACTGATCAAAAACTTGGTGCACTTAACCAAATTTTTTTCTGACATTAACGAAATTTGGCCAACAAAACGATTTCGTTGAATGGACAATATTTTTTCATGAAAGCGATAAGATTGAAATATTGTAAAACTTCTAAGTAGGCTACATCACCTTCAGAAGCATTACGTGTTTACTTGTTATTGCGTCAAAATCAAATGATAAGAATAATTTAGACACTCAATCTATTTAATCTCACTTTATTCGTGTAAAAAATTATTCCTTTAATGCTTGCACTCACAGCATTCCTTCGATTCAAGAAGTGATAGATCTAAGAAAAGCAAGGCTTGAGACAAAGAAATATTTATTTAAGACAAGGAAATATTCTTTAAGTGAAATATAGTTGTTATTGACTGTAACGAGAAAAAGTTTTTTAGCGATAATAAATATTTATTGCAAGTTAAAAGATTATGATTGAGATCAATATATTCATTTTCCTTTTCAAAAAGTAAACAACAAATTTCAAGAATGGTCAATACATCGCAAGACCGATCACCACCAATTACCACCTATTTTTATATTATAAATATGGTTAACATTTGTTGCTAACTTATAAGAATTTGTCCTGAAATACTCGGTGAATCTAATCAATTTTACAAAAATATTTTTTCGAACAAATCGTGTATGAAGTTATTTAAAACCATGTGTTTTTATTTTAAGTAAAGGTCATTTGACATGAATGACTTAATTTTATTTATCAAAAGAAAGACATCTTTACATGAAAGAAATTAACACTCAAGTCATCAAATTGCTTTCTTATTATCGCTTTCAGTTACCTCAATATAAATATATTATTAAAAAAATATTTTATTCACGCATTGATGAATTACTGATTTCAAATAGAGTGCTTTCGAACACAAAGGCTCAAAATCATTGAATTCAAGAAACATTTCTTTCAATGTGAAAACTAGATTCGGGAGAACTAGGTTCTTAATTTCAAAGATGTCAATACCTTGAGTTCATAATCTCACATTCTCAGGCTAAGAAATATTTATTTGTTCCAAAGAAATGGCGGTTAGCGAAATAATTTATTTTCATCAATACACGAATTTATTGCCATGAAAAGTATTAGCTACAATTAAATAAACGGTTTTCTTGACCTAAAGAAATGGAAAGAAAGAAATCTATTTCTATAAATTCAAGAATTTTTTTGTTATAATGAGCCTTACGTTCTTTTTCTTTGCAGAATTAGCTTATCCACATGACGAAATGGCAGTTCACGATTTTCCCATTGAAGTTTATAATGTTCGTCATTACGAACATATATTCAATAGAGGTGCCCATCGGTATTTAGAATCGCGCTACTGTTGGGTAGCCACAGATCTGCATCACAAGTACATTATTGGAATCCTCATGGATGGACACTACTTGTGTGCATTAATCGCTCCCATAGACGAAACTACGGATCGCTGGGGTAGACGTCACATGGGAAAAGTTAAGATACGTATAGACGGCGAAATTGCCAACGTCACTGAACCAATAAAGGAAAATGATCCTCTGAATAAGTTGTACGGGTCAAAAGAAATGCCACCACTCGTTTCAGCCCATATAAATCTTTAATTGAACTTGAGAGCATACAATTCTCTGTGAAGATACATGTATCGTTTGTCATGAACGGCCTTTCTGCAGGAAAGTAAAGAAAAAATTGTCCGACGGAACCAAATTATTATAGCTAATATTTGAGTTTAATACAAAATTGGGTCGAAAAATTAAAAAACAGCCAAAAAACTTGTAGTATTCATTGTTAAGAAATGTTGTGCTTCTGAAAGAAACAATTATTCTATTTAATTATTTATAAAAGATTTTGGAAACTCAAATTAAATTTTTTTTTTAATTTAGGGATTTCATATCGAGGCAATTTTTTTTAACTTACATACTTAATATCAGTGGATACAAGCAATATTTTTTTATAAATACGGTAAGTTTTATTTACTTCTTTTACGAAAAAAACAATGACGTTCTTAGGCGTTCATCAAAGTTTTAGTGAATCGTTTCTTTTGTTGGATAATAACCTGCGGATACTGATTAAAAATTGCACAGTCAAATGTTGTATTTAGAAGTTTAAAATCTTAAGGTGATGCTTCGAAACATGCTGAAGATGCTAATTCTTCCAGTAAGAAGAAAAGTTCCAGGAAGGGAAATACTATACCACAGTTCAATAATAGAAAATATTATAATTTTTGCATTGTGTTTTTATTTAAATATCTAGGCAGTAGGTACAAAAATGAAATAACTCTTCAACTTATACATCTCAAAATGTTCTTAACTATTATGTGGTTATGCTACTTTTTCTTTAGAAATGCCTTCAAGAATGTAAGACTTTGAGACGTTAGGGCAGACTTCCCCCTCCCCTTCAGAGCATCACGCAATACGCAGACGCACCCTAGATGCAAAACTGTTTTAAGTTTTATTTTTCAACCTCTGGTTAAAAAAATAATTTTCTGATATTTTTTTGAGGTATGTAAAAAAAAGCTTTTTCAGTTACACAAGTTGACTAGGACGATTAGGACTTATTAGGACTTCCTTCTTTCGAAAACTAAGACACGAAATATAGATTTCCATTAGTCAAGCTATAAAATGTAGTTATTAATTCTCTGTATTCCTTTTTTAAAAAAATAAACTTTTGATGAGAGACTTAAGTTTCATTTTGGCAAAAGTTGTACTTGAATTGTAGTGGATAACGTCTGGATTTTATTGTATACATAACAAAGAGTAATAACAACATCCACTGGTGACGTCTTTCAATAATGGAAGCTAATAAATTTGTTCCTGGAATACACAATCATGATGGAAAACGGACGAGTGTAAACATGGAAACCGGCACGGTTTTCGAATTGACTTCAGAATTAATTGAAGGGTCGGGGAACAAAAGGGCCTAACCCCGTTTTTCCAAATTTTTTAAGACGCCAGAAAAACGCTTGTATTTTTCGAGATTACCGAAAAAACTGTATTGGATATATATGGTCAATAATCTCCACTCTTAAACGTTGTTCTTTAAAATTTCATGCGAATCCGTCAAATAGTTTTCGATTTATGAGAAATCAAAGTTAAGCACGGGCCTAACCCAAGGGGGTACAGGCGAACAAAAGGGCCTAACCCTAAGCAGCAAGCATTCACTCGGCTTAGTTTCGCCTCGTCTACAGTGCAATTCTATAAATAAATACTAGCAAATACAATAATAATTTTTCAATTAACATATTTCTTATGTTGTGAACAATTAATTATTTATTGTCTAGTACATTTGTCTGAGTCTGATCTATTATCTTATTATTGATTTTGATATCGTTTATTGTTATTCTTGTTGAAAATGATAATGATTTTTGTGATTAAGGTTCAGATATCAGGTAATAAATGAATTTTCGCTATTTTTATATTGATAACAATAATCGAATTGGACTATATCTTTGGAATATTCAACTTTGGAATATCTTCAACTACAACAAATTTTTGTAATCGTTGTTTTTCTCCGCGGAAAGTTCTTTCGGTGTCACTTGAATCAAAGGAATCTTGTCAAAATCTGCAATGGTTTTTCCTGTCAAAGTAACCAAAAATGCACAGGATTTTTATACGCTGGTGGAACAATATTTTTTTAAACAATGACGGCAGTGAAAAGAACAGGCACCCTCTAAATTTTTTCCAGTGACAGATTCACTCAATATGAGTGCAAATCCTGCAAACGTAGCTTCAGTGAAAATGTCGCTCTAAATGAGCGAAAATCCACTCATTTCGGAGTAAAATTTCATTCGTAAGCATGAGTGGATTCCACTTTTTTACAGCGTTTGAAAAACGCACAAAATACTGCCGATTGAAGAAGCTACTATTTTAGTGAAAACACTTGATTTGAAAAAATTTCTGTACATTGAAAAGTTACTAGATTATTGGAAATTCCCAAAAATGTGGGAATTTTGAAAACATTATATTTCAAAAATACAAAATGACCGTGTGACTTTACTCAACAAACGCCCGTTAGAAGTTTTTGGAAATTCTATCACTGACAAAAATTAGGAACAAAAAGACAAACAATGTTTTCTTACTTCGCTCTCCTTATCGATCAACACGTGCAACATGTTATGTAAATTTGATAATATCGACAGCGATTAGTTCCTCCAAAGACTTTGACACAACCTAGTCACGCATTGTGGGGTTAGGCCCTTTTATTCGCTCGGCACCCCTTGGGTTAGGAGCTTGACTGAATTTGATAAATTTTTAAAAAATGACAACAAATTAAAAATTTTTATAGTTTAAACCCTCGAAACGGCGTTTGTTTGAAGAGTCCAAAAATGTGTAAAAGTCAATTTGGAAAAAAATGTGGGTTAGGCTATTTTGTTCCCCGACCCTTCAATTGAAGAAACTCCGTTAGGCTCCACTCTCCCAATTAAGAAAAAAAATTTGCAAATTATTATTGAATTCCCCAGTCTCAATTTTTCGGAAGCTTAACTCTATGACTGCTCGCGCTTATCGCGTTTCCTTCCTCCCTTCGCCTCGCCCGTACCCCTACTTTTTCGCCTTGCCTCGCATTGCCAAACTCTGCCTCCGTGGTTACTATCTAATAGTTATGTACTACTTACAATATTTACAGCAAACTTATATTTAATTTCTCTCCTCTTTACAAACTTTCATTCTCCATTCCTCCTCTCCCTTTATTTTCTTCTTTTTCATCTTACCCAACACCCCCCATTCATACATTCGGCCACCCTATTGTCCCCTCTATCATGCATCAATACCTCCATGCTTACCTCACATCTTTTCACCCCCTCTCAATCCTCCAACCAGTGTTCCACCCTCGCCTCTACCTACCCTCTTCCTACACAAGTTGCATATCCTCTTCTCCCTAGGAAGCTAGATCCTACCAAAACCATCCATGCAACCACTTCTCATCCTCGCTATAAGATCATGACTTCCTTTCTCACCTTTCTCACACAAATATTGTGCTCTCACCGTTAATATAATACACCCATATTACCCATTACACCTTGACCCTTATATTCTATCATCTTCTGCTGCGTTCTCTCTCCATGTCATTCTTCTTGAGCACCTCATACACCTTCCTCCCCTCCTAGTACATCATTCTGAATTCATATATCTGCAGCCCATTCCACACCCTAACCAAATTACTTCCCCCCTCTTTCAAAAATTTCTCCTCATACTTACACGCCCGACTCCCTGCTAAAATCCCTAATTTCGTTCTCACCGTCTCTCTCCTAAATAATACGGAACAGCAATTGTTAGTTCCCACTTGTTTAATCAAGACAACTTCAGATTTTATAAACAAATTTCATAAACAAATGCATATCTTACGCCTCTCGTGCTCTAAATACTTCGCTCCTTTACCAGAGTCGATAAAAAATTTGTCGTCAATAAATAATATATAATATGTGTTACTACCTAAAATGCTTGTTAATTGTTTAAATAAATTTGATAAACACATACAGATTTTCGTCAATTTTGAACCAGCGAATCTCCTTTTTTCTACGCAATAAATTTTGAATTACTTGGCAAAACCCTTCCCTTATAGTACTTTATCAAAGAACAATAATTAATAAAGAAATTACTTGACATTACAAGTTGATATTATATTCAGCATGCACCATGATGTGAGTGTAATTTTCCTATCAAAACTCGCTAGATTATGAAGAATAGAACAACATAGATGGGCGATCACAGAAGACAAATCAAAGAAGAGGGATTTTTTCATACCGTTGTTTACTTTAAGAAAAATGTAATTCTCTATTGCTTGTTGCAGAGTTGAGTTAAAAGTTCGAGTGTTTACCTAATGGCGATACTCTTCCTGTTGTTCCTCGTTTCAGAACTTCTCATTCTCCTGACAGAAATTGTGCTCCTGACAAAAAGTGTGCTCCTAAACGTTCTCTTTCTGTCGCTGAGCCTCATCTTCGTGCCAGGTCCAGGTCTCCTCCTGGCATGCAACGTTCTTCACGGATACTTGGATTTAAATTTAAACGAATTGGACTTATTCGACTTACTCCCCACGCCAATCCACATCGGGAATTTTAAATTAAAAAATATTCTTTGTCTGCCGATAAACCAATTTATTTGCGCGACACAGGAATATTTCACTTTAGGCCCATGCCAACCAAAGAACGAAAAGTACCGACAACATCCACTGGTCACGTCGTTGTCATGATGGAAAAAGTTACTGCTCTTCATGGAATATTTATTAAGAATGAAAAGCGGGTGGGCATAAACATAAAAAGCGGTGCGGTATTCGATTTGACCCCAGAATTAGTCCGTGAGCCTCCATCAGGCATAATTCGTACGGTCACAAATAATTTTAAAGTGGTACTCTTCAGCCAGAAGGAAACCAAAATGCTCCACGCCAATTATTAGTTTAACAAAATGTAAGCCTAAAATACAATATTGTTTCGTTAGGGGGAGAGAGGGCTTAAGAGTAGGTGTTGTAGTGCTGTTACTTCGGAAGAAAGGGCAGGATTAATTGATTAGCTGTTATGAGTATGTTTATCTATTAATAAAGTTTCAGAATTCTCTTTAGGAGAAATGTTTTTAATCAAAATTGCCAAATAAGTGATTTTATTTTATTATAATTTTCATTTTTCAAAGAAAAATGAAAAAGGTTTTGATCTACTAGTCTTCAATAAAAATTGTTATTAAATTTAGCTCTTTTCGAATACCAGTGGAGCTAAACATACGCTTTTTAGAGATAAGAATACAAACCATTTTGGTTTCAGCTTAGTAGATCAGAAACTGTGATTCAATCAACAGGGCAACTAAATTAACAATAACAGAAAGTCAAATTTATTTTATTACTTCAGTTCATGAATTTGGACCTATTTTAGATGTCTTATTTCAATAGCTGATGCTCTTATGGCGTTTAAACTCTTACGTGGTTTTTATTAATATTTATGTTGTGCAAAAACGTAGAAGATGCTCGATTCCTGTGAATTTTTGGTTAGAAACTGCAGGTAAACCAGAAACCTAGTTTACCATTGGAGAAAAGGTACATAAGGGGTTAAATAATGTACTGCAAATTGAATTGATTAATATCAAGTAATAAATAAAATTACTTTGATAGTTTTTGAAAGAGGCCCTTACTAGGAACTTGGGTTCCTAAGCGAGCCATTTAAAATATTTGTTCGAACATCAAAATGTATCACCTTATCAACATTTTTTAAAGTTATATGCATATGAACCTTAAACTAGAAAATAACCAAATTTAATGTTAGCAATTACTTTTATTTCTGAAGTTACATAAAATCTAGAATTTTTTGCACCTTTCCCCTACTTTCAGTGAAGGGACCAACACCCGACCACCGCTAAAAAATATAAATTATGTAAATAATCATTAATGTTTATACGTTTAGCTGCTATGAAACTCGGCAAAACCAATGTGATGTGGCCCGAAATTGTCGGTGAAAACAGAATTCAGAGCATCCCCTTCATATATTGGTACAGTCACGTTGGCAATTTGGCCATCGATGCGCAGCTTAACTCTTCCAAAGTCATTACCAAGATCCTCTCTTCTAGCCAATAATGGATACAAACAGCGCAATTAAAAAAAGTATACTCCTATGATGTAATCGTAATGCTCGTCTAATCCCACATGGTAAAATCCTGGTATTAAATAATTACGGGAATTTCGATGCCACATACTTTGGATAAAATGAATATTATAAGCATGAATGGGAGAAGGATGAACTGCTTGTCTCGAATGTGGAAAACCCAATTCTGAAAAATGAAAGTATGAGAAGGAAATTCATTATTATTATATTAGAAATGACTTAGTTGATGAAAACAATAATTATTAACTTATTATTTGTAATTTCTGAGTTGATTTTTGTTACTAATCAATCAGTGTTTACATCGACACATCTTTCTATGCAAGCACTAGTGTTTCTATGGCTCTTCTCATCATTTCTCTTCAGAGTCCCATTCTATATTTGGGTATGTCACCATTGGCTGTACCTTAATACACTTGCCTTATTGAATAACTTTTATCCATTCCCCCAACTTGACCAAACCATCTCAAGAAATTACTTTCACTCATGTCACTCAGCGTTTCTTCCACATCACATTATTTGAAAACACTGTCATTTTTTTGTTTGTTGATTAGAGTTTTACCGCGTTCACTTTCCTCCTATCCTTTTCTTGGTGACGCTCAGGTCACGCTACCATATCTATCATCTTTCTAACCTCGTTTATACGCCCGGACATATCTGCATCTATCTTTCCGTCAGCAGTAAAGAAACTTCCAAGATACACGAAATTATCCATTTGTTATATCCTCTCCTTGTATAAGACAATATTGCCTGTTGTTTCCTCATCCGTTTATTCAAACACAATGATTTTCGTTTTATTCACACTAATCATTAAACCTCTACTCTGGATTCCAGTGTCGAGACTAATAAACATTCTCTGAAAAGCATCGATTTATTCTACCACAATGACCTTATCATCTTCAAATACTTATCCACATAGCTTCAGGACCCGAAATCAACACCTCCGGCTAATATGAGTTGCCGCAAATGTGACTCACCGCAATGTGAGTTGCCATATTTTTGCCAATTTCATGTTAACTGAAACTTTTCCAAATAAGAAATTCCACAATGTGAGATGCCGCAAATGTTAGATCTGTAAAATGTGACTTGCCAAATTTTTGGCAGTTTTGTGTGGACTTAAAATTTGTTCCCTCGCGAGGGATGCCGCAAATTTAACTTTTTTTCCGAAATGAGAGATGCTGCAATATAAGATGCTACAAATGTGGAGTTAAAAAATGTGACTTGCCGCATATGTAACATGCCTTCAGATACACATCAAATGTCTTCTGGAAGATGATATCCGGTATTATGGTCCATGGGCCCTTTAAATTTCTATTGCTTGTGCAAAATCTCTACCTTGACTCGCATCTACTTGGACTTTTCCATTCTTCACCAAGTAAACATGTGGTTAATTGTATGCCTTTAACAAGAATTTATAATAGACTGGCCTTTTTCTAAGCAAAAGCTAATCTGTTTCTCAACGTTTCCGTTCGCTCTTGTATCTCCCAAATGACCTGCTACGCTGTCAGTACCTTCGTGTTGCACACAAGGCCAGCCATTCATATCTCCTAGTAGAATGATTTTTTTCCCGAAAATTTCAAGTATATAGAATATTATCCAAAGATTACCAGAAGACATCATTCAATTTACTGATTTCACAATCAACTAGAGCGTGGATCACTTCAGTAAATAATCTTTTGATTCCTACATTCATTCTAAGCCAAACACAATCTGGAAGATGGACTTGCATGTTCGTGGTGGTAGAGAGCTGGTGTTCGGTGACAAGTGGTGAAAGAATTTTACAGAATT
This sequence comes from Andricus coriarius, assembly GCA_932066315.1. Classification (NCBI taxonomy): domain Eukaryota; kingdom Metazoa; phylum Arthropoda; class Insecta; order Hymenoptera; family Cynipidae; genus Andricus; species Andricus coriarius. The sequence goes on from CAKNWT010331872.1 coordinate 14,006, forward strand.
TGTGTGGAAGGTGTAAGTGGAGTCTGAAAGGTGGAAGCCTAGGAGGTGAGTAGGGTTGTACGGGGTGAGTTGGGAAAATAAAAATTAATTTACAGCGTAGGTGAGAGGTGTAATTAAGTTATTTATTGAAAGTGAGGTTAGGTTGTCAAGGAGTCATGGGAGTTTGTGATTAGGAGTTTGGAACCTTAGAGGGGTCAAGGTGGGTTCAAGCAGAGTTGGAGGATATCAAGGGAGAAAAAGGGGTGTTTGCAAGGGCTGCGAGGAATTGAAAAAATAAAATAAAATAAATAGAAAAAAAAGAGAAATAAAGGGAAAATTTGGCGGCAATAGACGGTACTGTTTGCCAGTGACATCTGTCGGTTGCGGAGGGGACTGCATGGAGAGGTCCCAGTTACCGACGGCAGAGCGGGAGGTGGGCAGTGAGAGTGCTGGTAGTGAAATTGACGGGAAGCAAATTTTCCACGTGCCACGACGGCCAACAGTGCGTGGTCGAGTCTCGAGCAGCGGGTCGGGGAGTGGGGGAAAACGGAACGGTGGGAGCGAAGGAAGCGAGAAAGTAAGAGAGAGAGCGTCACGCGCAAGTGACGGGGAGGATATCTTGAAGAGGAAGAGGGACAACCAAGAGAGTCCGGAGAAAAGCGAGGTAGAGAGTCCATTTAAAAAAAGCGGGAGGACACGTAGGTCACCCCCCCAAAAAAATGGAGGGAAAGTCGGAGAAAGAGGCTCTCGGCATGTTATTAGGCGAGATCAGGGGGTTGAGGGAGGACGCAAAGGGGACTAGAGAGCAGATGGAAGGTATGAGGGAGGACTTGAGGATCAGAGATGAGAAATGGGAAAAGGAGATGAAAGAGCTGAAGGAGAGAGTAGAAGGGTTAGAGAGGGGTAGGACAGAGGAAGACGTTAAGATAGAGCAGATGGAAGAGGAGATTAGGGAGTGGAAGGAAAGGATGGTGAAAAGGCTTGAAAAGGTGGAGGGCAGGGCGGAAAGGAAAATAGGTGGCGGGGGTGGGGGGGGCCGAAATTACAGGTATTTTGGAGAGGGTAGAGAACATGATTGAAGAGAAAGTGGGAGAGCGTAGGAATGAAAAGGAGGAGAGGGAGGATA
>CAKNWT010331874.1:0-16222 GCA_932066315.1 Andricus coriarius
GAATTCGATTAAAATTGAAACCTAATTAGCGAAAAATTCAAACATTTTTGTCAAAAATTCTAATTACTTACTTGTAAATTTTTTTCAAAGGGTCCGAATGGTAGCCAAAACTTGTAGTTTCTAATGTTTTGGTCATTTTCTGCCATTTGAACAAATTATGGAATAAACAATGAAAAAATTCAACAATGATTCCACTCAGGAACTACAAGTTTTTCCTAGAATTGAAATACTTTTAAAAAATTTCACAAGTAATAACAAATTTAAGAGAAATAAATATATGTATTACTTTTATTGATTAAAACGTATGTCATATGTGTATGTGATCAGTGATTTTTTGTACCGTTTACTTTCAGCATAAATTATCTGAGTATCACAAGGTAAAATTTTTATATGCGTGTGAGTCTTTAACTTCTATCAAATTGATAAGGTGATGGTAATTAAGATTTGTCATCTAACGAAACCCACACGAAACATTTGATAATTCTTTAATTACGTTGTTCTCATAATTTTGCATTAATCAGTTTTTCATACATTTTGAAAAAATGAGGACCCTTTGTACTCTGATCTTAATTTGCGACATTATTCTCAATTCTATTGGTAAGTAAGGAAGAAATTAATATCATTGTTTTATAGTAAGTACATTGAAACATCTCATATTATACAATTTTTTAAGGTGAAATATAAAATGTTCTCTTTAAAACTCAAAACATCAAAAGTTTTATATATTTCCGCGAAAGTATATCTTTTAGCGAGAAGAACTAAAAAAATGCAGAACTTGCAGGGTACTTGAATCAGGTTTCAAAGGACCTTATGTCCAAGTGTTTTTGTCATTTGAGAACATCATTGAGATCATATTATGGAACTCTTTTTAACGTGATATTATCAGTACATACATAGATTTTGATTCAATAAAATGACTATTTAAGAAATCTCCTACTTTTATGTTTTTGCTTTCTTACGACTATAACATTTTTTTAAATGTATTTTTATTCTTTGTAAACTCTAAGATGCTTAACACATTTCTCAATGGTTAGATAGAAGAAGATTATAGTGTAAAAACAGTGATATAACAAATATTATTCACAGAAGTAACCAAATTACGAGATAATATATATTTTTATATTCTTTTTTATTAGTAAAACTTTATGATTACTTGAATAGTGGTAATATCAATTTTGATGAATTTTCGTCTATACAATTATGTTTCAGTCTATAAATCATCGAAATTTCTATTTATTTATCGCAGGCCTTACAGACTTTTCTCTATTCTTCTCTTTTCTCTTCTTTTCTATTTTCAGTTAAGAAATAATTATTTTATATGGAAATATCCACTACAACATTTCTGGTTCGTAATTCATTGTATTTGATTAAAAATTTTATGATGCGGTTGAAAATTCGCTCATTTGGTTCAAAGATAATCCTTTTTGATTGAAATAGTAATATTATTATAATTTTTGAATTTCAATATAAAAGTTTCAATTTTAATAAAATTGAAAACTAATTATCAAAAAACTTCTGACAGAACGGAAAAAATCAGTAAAACGCATTTTACAAAAAGTCGAAAAAGTGGCACAATTTGAGCCCTGCAATAAAATACAATAAATTAGAATAAAGTATAACATCCAAAATTCTACAATTTTGTCAAAATTTGTAATAAGCTAACTGTAAAATTTTGTAAAAGTGTCCGAATTGTAGCAAAAACTTTTTGTTTCTAGTAAACTTATTTTGACAATTTTCTGCCATTTTAACAATTTTTGAATAAACAACGAACAAATTCAAAAGTAATTCTACTTAGGTAATAGAATTTTTTCCTGAAACTCGGATACTTTAAACAAATTCAAGACGTAATTACAAATTGAAAGAACGTATATTATGTTTATATCGTTATACCTTATACAATTTTATTGTTAAAATACATATTCATTAGACAATTTACAAACATTCCATTCCGATTTTCAAATATCGTCACGTATCTATGTTATCAGTGATTTTTCGTACAGTTTAACTTTAACATAAATTATATGAGTTTATCGTGGTAAAATGATTATGATTATGTGTGCGAGATTGTAACTTCCATTAAATTGATAACGTGACACTAAGAGGTAAGAAAGGAATAAAGTATTATCACTTTTTGGTAGCAAGTACGTTAGAATATTCGTTATAAAATAATGAATGTAAAATACTACGTAAACTCTAATCAATTTTCAAAGACGAAATATGATATCGTATCTTTAAAAATTAAAACACCTCTATTTTCGCATATTTAAGTAATCACTTGTAAATATATTAGGTTACTGATTGCGTCGCAACTGATTTGAAAGCTGTACAATACCCAGTTATCATAGTTCAAATAAAATAGAAAACTTCACACAATCGCGTTCTTTTACTAATACTTACACAAATGCAGGTTTATAATTTTTTTTAACTAAAAAAATTATATATCTTTTAGAAATTATTTTCGAACTCTGATTTTACGATTTATGTTGATATTAAAATACAGTTTGCATCCAAAACAGATATTCGTATTTTTTACTTGGTAGCGATTCACTGCACCCAGAATCTTAATAGATTCTAACTGACTTTCACGAAATAAAATGTCCTAAACGAACTCCAATTTCACTCTCTTTAATGCATTGTCAACATTGAAAGTTCATACATTTTTCTCATCTTTCCGCAGAAATATCATCAGGAATGCCGCCCAAAACAAGTGACTTTCTGACAAATTTTGGGAAGAGTAACGAAGAAGCGAATCATCAAGGTAACCCTAGTTCAAATGAAAATTGTTAACAAAAGTGGTAATTAATTAAAACTTTTAGTATCAACAGTTTCAAACTAATAATCACCTCTTGAATAATAAAATATAAAACACGCGTGGAACCCTGTTCTCAATGTTTGAAAGAAAAATTTTCGAGAAAGGATACCAAACTAGGATTTCATTTTTTTAGTATACCGGATTTAGTATACCGGATTATTCTTTGGTATACCGGAATTCATATTTTTTTTTCTTAAATGTAGAATATTTCTTCAAACGCTCAGTTTCGAAATTTCAATGTGCATTCACACGTATATGACTTGGGCGTGATATTAAATATAAATGATTATAAATGATGATTATAAATTGAGACGCGTCTGTCTTTATTCATGAAATTTAATGACAGACAATTGATTTTGAAAATCCGATCATTACGACACGCAATTTCCTGATAAAATAAAACTACCTAAATCTGTATAAAAGCATTGCATATCTTTTCGATCCAATTTCGGAATCAAATTGATCAGCTAGCATATAGTGCCACAACATTAATACTCTTGCTTCACTTAATTTACAAAAATGCAATTCTTTGTTTCTTGTTGCAGAGTTAAGTTCACAATTTGAGGTTTCGCCTCATGGTACCCCTTCTCCTGTTGTTTCTGGTACCGGAACATCTTTTTCGCTTGACAGTCCAAATTCTCCGGAGAGGTATTCTCCTCCTGCCAGGTCTCGGTCCAGATCGCCTTCTGCCAGGATCCTTCCTGCCGGGTTTCCTCCTGCCAGACCTTCTACTCCAAACAGGTCTTCTCCTTCAAGGCCTCCGCCTCCAAGGTGCATTGTTCCACCTACCAAGCTTCCTTCTAATGACAAACGTGGATATGATCTTGAATATCTTCCATTTATTCGGCTTACTTCTCGTCAGAATCCCTGCCGGATATTCGGACTTCAAAGATACACTTTTCCTGCTCATGAACAACTTAAATTGAAGGTAGGACGTAGATCATATAAGCCTATGACAAACCTGGAACAAATTGTAATGTCAACATTTGATGGTTACGTCTTTGCAATATTGGAGAGTACCAATGTTCTTGCTGGAATATATGTTTATCATAAGAAGGCTATGAGACGCCCAAAAATAAACATTGAAACCGGCATGGTTACCCTATTAACTCCAGAAGAAGTCAAGGAAATTCCAGTTGGTTCCAAACGCCCAATCTCAATGTATTTTGAAGTAAGCTTAGTAAACCACAGTTCTCCACACTTATAATTCTATTTAAAAAAATGTGAATCTAAAAGATAAAATTGTTTGTGATTCAAAGTTGGATCAACATTTTCTCAGTAGGCATAGATATTATATCCCCTGCTTATTTTGGACACCTTCCCCCACCTATGATACGTAATTTTTTTTAAATATGTTCAGTCATGTCCTACTAATTAGAATTAAGTTACTTACTACCCAAGACACCTGAATTGCCATTCCTCTTTTAATGTAGCGAAACATACTTTACATATGTGAAAGATTATAAAACTCGATATAAATAAAAAAATATTAAAAATGAATATTTTATATTTTGTTCAATTTTCGGAAGCAAGAGCAAAACATTCCTTTTCATTGCCATCCAAATATATTTTAGGACAAAAATTGTCATAGGTTTAGCCCTATTTTTCTTTGCAGCCGATCTTTGAGAAACATACAAAAAATCCATGATCAATTAGGTAAAGGTCCCAGTAATCGCGACGCCAATTTTTTCTTTCCTTTGTCCAATTTGAGATGATTAAAATTCAGTTTAATACTATAAAATGCTGGTAATTAACGTGCTTTATCAACTAACGTTACTTTCATCATATTTTATAACAATTTTTTCTAATTGTAACCCAGTTTCACGATTATTGGAACCGTCACGATTCCTGGGATTTTTACTACAGCACATGCTACGTTTCATTCTTTTCAAATTTTTATATGTTTAACATTGCTTGCTTGATTGTAAGCTTTTTTGGGATGAAAGTTTCAATTTTTGATTTTAATGGCCCGGAAAAAATTTTGCCAAACGGGAAAATAACAACATTTTTTTTATAGGCTACACTGAAATAATTTTATTCAGAATTTGGCTGCTAATCAGAAAGTTCTTGCGCTTGTTAGAGCACGAATTGGAAGAAAACATTTTTTTCTACGTAATCATCTTACAAAAAATTAGCAACGTCACACGAAAAACATCTACGAAATTTCCTGATAATTATTTTTTGATAGGAAGAGTAGTTTTCGTTCTAATTGGCAAAATTACATTCAAAGTTGAAAAATTAAATTTTTGGAAAAACGACGCATGGTACAATAAAATTTTATTTAACAAAATTTTCTGCGTAAATTATATCTACAAATTTGCTTTAAACCACCTCACGCTAAAATCAGCAGTTTTTGTTTAAATCCTAAAGAATAATAAATGAACGTTTCGAGACCCAATTATTAAAAAAAAAACATAAATAAATTGAAGAAAAAAAACGGACTCTACGATCGTGTTCATCAGAACTTTTTGAACTTTCTTGAAAAATCAAATATTCAAATTTTTTGGGCCAGCAGTTCTGGTTTTAATCACACAAAAAAACAATGAAAAATTAAAAATCCGATTCCGCTGTCAAACTGTGCAAGATATGAAGAAATATGAATCAACAAAAATTGTGCACCCAAAAAGCACCTACAAATTTCCTATAAATTACATTTTTATAGGACGCGCAGTTTTTGTTTTATTTCTCAAACACAACATTGCAAATCAAAATAAAATAAATTTTTGGTCAAAAGTCATGAGCTATGAAAAAATATGAATAGGCAAGAAACGTGTACCAAAAAAAAGATCTACAAATGTGTGATTCATCCCTTTATGATAGGACGTGTAATTTTGGTTTTAATCGTAAAATATAACATTAATAGCACAAATTCAAATTTTTGGACAAACGACACAAGCTGCGAGAAAAAATGAAAAGACAAAAGTTGTTTACTCAAAAAAGAGCTACACATTTTTCATGAATAATTTTTTTATAGGATGCGTAGTTTTTGTTTCAATCATAAAAAATAACACTAGCAATACAAAAATTAAATATTTAGACAAAAGACACAGAGTACGAAAAAAAATTAATCAACAAAAGTTGTTCATCCAAAAAAGACGCAAAAATTTGTTATAAATAATTTTTGGATAGGATGCATATTTTTTGTTTAAATCGTAAAAAATAAAATTCAAAATCAGCAAATGAAGTTTTTGGAAAAACGACACAAAGTGGAATAAAATGTTAATTTACAAAAATTTTCTTTTATTAGGCAGCGCACTTTCTTTAAAATATTAGAAAAAGACAATACAAATACATATGTTTCAATATCAATGCGAATCATTCGATAAGACTTAATTATCTTTTATTGGAAAGTTCACTTCTATATTTAGAATTCATCTTATTTGATAAAAGATATCATTATTTGGTTGAAAATTTAATTATTTTTTTAAAAATCTCCCAATTTTGTTAAAAAGTCATCCGCTTTAATTTAAAATTCGTCTTGTTGGGACTAAAATTGAAATAGTTAGGTAAAAATAGGCTTTTAAATACAAAATTCATATTTTTGTGTTGCAAATAGAACTTTTTGGTAGAACATTTCACTGACAATGATTCTACTTAGGAACTACCAGCTTTTCCTGGAATTCAGACACTTTTAAGACATTTTAAAAGCAATTACAAATTAGAAATATACACATATGTATTATTTTGAAAATGCATTTTCACAAACGAATTTACTAAAATTTCATTAATATGCCCCAACGTTGTCATGTGTCAATGTCGTCAGTAATTTTTGTACCGTTTACCTTCAGCATAAATTATCTGATAAGACAGTGGTTATTAAAATTTGTCATCTAACGAAACCCACACTTTAATACGTATACGTGATTTATGCTCGGGAAGAGGAAATACACAAATACGTCAGAACAGTATATATACACGAAACGTCTGATTATTCTTTAGTCACGCTGTTCTCATGATTCTGCATTAATCAGTTTTTCATACATTCAAAAAAAATGAGGACCCTTTGTACTCTGATCTTAACCTGCGACGTTATTCTCAATTCTATTGGTAAGTAAGAAATAAATTAATAGAATTGTTTTATAGTATGTAGGCTGGAACCTCTCATATTATACATTAATTAACGTAAAATACTATACAAACTTTTTGATAATAACCAATTATTATTACTGATGTAATTTCTTTACTACCTAAGTATCATAATAATGGACAAATTTTCAGGACTTTCTTATATTGATCAGTGTTTTATAGTTTTTTTTTAATTAGAAGCTTTGTACCTCACAAGATTCAATTTTGAGTGCTCTTTGCAAAATTTTCAATTTTCAAAGGCGAAATATAAAATTTTCTCTTTGAAACTCAAAACATCAAGTTTTCAACTTTTTCGAGAAAAAATATATTCAGGGAGAAAAACTACAGAATTTGCAGGGTATTTGAATCAGTTTTTAAAATGAGCCCCTTGTTAATTCCGCGTCACATTTTTCTTTAAAAAAAAAAAAAAACAAATTTGAAATTTGTTGGTCACTTTGAAGTAAGGTAAAACAGATTAAGTGAATAAATATATTTTCTTTCTCATTTCGAACTGATCACTTGTAAATAAATTGCGTTGATAGAGTTGTCGTAACAGATTTAAAAGATTCACAATGCCCTTCTATCTGTGTTAAAATAAGTTGGAAATTACACAGAATCTTTTTCTTTCACTAACCTTTTCACAATTAAAGGTTCATAATTTTTTTAATTAAAAAAAAATTATATATCTCTTAGAACCACTTGTCAAACTCTTATTTCAAAAATTATGTTGCTATTCAAGTATAATCATGTATACTTATGTGGAACAAAGTAGCAAAATAGAGTTCTAATAAAAATATTTCTAATAAACTGTTAAAATTACAAGTATTAAAATTTTTCTGGTTTTTTCACAGAAATATCATCAGGTATGCAGCCCGAAACAAGGGACTTTCTAACAAATTTTGGAATGAGTAACGAACATGCGAATCATCTAGGTAAACCTAGTTTAAATAAAAATTTATAACTAAAGCAATAATTAATAAGCGGTTTTTATATTACTTGTTTAAAACTATAAATTATCTTTCGAACTAGAAGACATAAAACACGCAAGGAAGTCATTTTATGTCCACCAGATAATTGCGTACAATGAAAAAAGAATCATAACTATTTCAGTTAAGGCCTACTCATAATTTCTTTCTTACAGATTTAACCTGTAATTATTTTCTTATAATTAATGTCTCATCATTTTTCCGCTCATATAGAAATTTTGTCATAAAAAATCATTATACGAGTACACGTTGAGCCTCAACTAACTTCAACCTAAACTCTTTACTCAATGCCAGATCTTTGCAGGATTTAATTATATGATTTTTCCCAAATATTTTATTTTTTGAATCATTAAAATAGTTTAAACCCTTTCTTTCAAGATTGAAATTTTTATTTTTAAGATTTTGTTTTGTTTTCTGATAAAAAATTGTATTTGGTCAGACGCTTTTATGATTAAAATACCCAGTCAACAGGTTCCTATAACCTTTGGTGTGAAACGAAAACTTCTATCGAGTCTTCTAAAGAAGTTTATGCAGAACAAATAGGAATATTTTGTCCCTATGTTTATTGAAAATTCTTACAGTACAAAAACTCTCAGCTAGATACAATTATTTGATTTTGCTTACATATTTTGAGCCAACAAAGAAAAAACTGGATCAAGCCCTTTTTTGCATTTTCAAAAATTGATTTGTTTTTGATTCAAAATTCCAGTCAAAGTTACGTTCTAATAAAATTTTAAAAAACATAAGAATCTCGAAAAATCTAATTTTGAATTAAAAAAGGGCTGAATCGATTTTTTTCTTTCTGGGCTCAAAATGTTTTGGCAACAGCAGATAATTGAATTCTGCGGAAAGTTTTTGTTGCCCAATAATCTCTAATAACCCTAAGTACCATCCTGTACCTATCGTCCAGAAATTCTTCCGCCAGTTAGCAACCCTGGGTTTGTTTTCAGTATTTTCGGTGCTTCATCCAGATCCAGCTTTTGATGATCCTATGTATTCACTTGCTGCTCCATGCTTTATCAACTGGTCTGCCTTTCCGTTGCCCTTAATCCGTTTGTGGCCAGGAATACATACGAGAGGCAAGTTGTTCTTTTCCGCAAGTTGCCTTAATGCCTTTTTGCTGGGATTACAAAGTCATCCGCGTATCCCTAGGTGTATCCTTTCCTCATTTAGCCTACGAAGGAGACCGTCCGCTGCAATGCACCACATGATGGGTGTCCTGTCATGGGTATTGATGAAGGCACCTTCCACATCCAAGAAGATGCCCACAACATACCCTCCGTGTTTCAGTTGCTACTCCAATTTTGCCATGACAGCATGGAGCGTAAATTTTTCAGAGGCTTCTGCCTAAAAGGCGTGCTGCCCTCTGTGTAGCGTAAGGCTACAAGAACCTCATCATTGATATATCTCACGTCAGCCTCTCTGGTGTCTTCAGAATGTCGGACGTCAAGCCGATAAGCCCAAGGCGAGCTTCAGATTTTTTGCCATGGTCCAAACTTCCTGTTTATAAATTCTTATATTCTTATTATATTCATGCTGGGCTGTCTTATAGATATCCCAGCCTGAAGGCAACTTAGTTCTGTTTACCCTATTGCACAACGCTCTAGTCATCTATGGTACCGTAGCTTGTTGGGAATTCCACAAGCCAACCTTTGAGTACTTCTTTATATGAGACCCAAAGTATATTCCTGGGGTATCTAATATTTAAAACCGCCGGTTTTCCTAGCGCTAACCGAAACAAGGTATTTAATTAAATCTCTTCCTCTGCTATTGATTTTTGTGCTTGCTTACCCTGCGTGGTGGAAGTTTGCATAACAGCTCAACACCAGAGGAATCCTGTGCTACTGGCGTTGCTGAATCTGAGTCGCCACCGCTCCAGAAGGCGGAGGCTCCTCAGGATCATCCGAAAAATATGACGAGGTGACAAATATCTCTAGCCTTTCTCCGCTACTGCCTTTGAGCCTCACCTTAATGACGGTGAGGTCCCTGGAGCAGAGCTTAGGAACCAAAATCGCATCCATACCCTTGGCGGGTATGCATGCTCTTGGTGGTTTTTCGCGCGGCTCCTTATATATGGAGCCACATCCTCCCAAGTCACTAATCCTTCCCCTATATAACCATGGTTCTTAGATCATTGGTAATATTAATGAAACGTAATCTCAAGAAGGGTTGAATTAATCTGTAATGAGAATAATTTTATGTGAACAAATTCTTTTAGTATTCCAATGTTTTTTTTATTTAGAGGTTGGGTGTCTGGAAATTAATTTTGTTTCCATCTGAAAGTGTTTTTTTAGATTAGATTTTGAACATAAAGTTTATCAAATTCATCAACTTGCGGAAATATTTATTTTTTCCCGCCTGACGTAGATTAGGAAAATGCAATTCTTTGTTTCTTGTTGCAGAGTTAAGTTCAGAACATGAGTGTTTGCCTGATGGTGCCCCTCTTCCTGGTGTTTCTGGTATCGAAACATCTTATTCTCTTGACAGACAACAGTCCCCAGAGGGTTCTCCTCCTCCTGTCAGGTCCAGGTCCAGATCTCCATCTGCCAGGCACCCTTCTGTCAGGATTTCTCCTGCCAGACCTTCTACTTCAAACAGTTTATCTTTGTCAAAGTCTCATCGTCCTTCTAGATGCATGGTTCCACCTACAAGGCTTCCTTCTAATGACAAACGTGGATATGCGCTTGAATATCTTCAATTTATTCGGCTTACTTTTAAAGAGAATCCGCGCCGGATATTCGAACTTCGAAGATACACCTTTCCTGCCAATAAAAATATTAAATTAAGAACAGGACGTAATTCCTATGATTGTGAGCCAACCCAAGAACAAATTGTTATTTCAAAACCAGATGGCGACGTCGTTGGAATATTGCAGAGCACTAATCTGCTTGCTGGAATGTATATTTATAATAAGAAAATTGGACATATGAGACGGGCGAAAGTGAACAGGAAAAGTGGCACTGTTTCCGAATTAACCCCAGAAGAAGTGAAGGAAACTCCAGTAGGTTCCCAACGCTCAATCATAGCAAATTTTGAAGTGACCTTGGTAAACCGCAGTCCTTGACACTAGTAATTTGTTTTAAAATTTACTGGTCCACTCACTGGAATTCTGTCACTGGTTTTATCCGTCAGGTTGGTTCATTCAGTAGGCGCAGATATTATATCCTCTACTGAGGGACCATCCACAAATTACGTAGCACATTATTTCTCAAAATTTTAGTTTAATTTTGCTATAAGTTTTATTGTTCACGAATAAGGAACTAACAATTGCAAATCTATCAAATTAAATATCGAAGAGTTTCCAAAGGTAAACCTTAAAAATTTATGCATTTTGCATTGTTAATTTTTGGTAAATATTAAATTTCAGGAAGTAAATAAATATAATGTAAAAATTTTTTTAATTCGGAAGAGTTGGAATTAAAATCTTTAATTTTGTTCTTGAAAATCATCCAAATTTAACAATTTTGATTAATGCGTCTTAAAAATTGATGAGTTTTCAATTATTGTAAATCTTCTTTGAATTTTTCCGAATCAACGAATTTTTCTTGGTTTGGGAATGGTTTGGGAAAACATTAGAAAGGTCCAAAATTCAAATAATTAAACCGTTTCTTCAACATGATTTTTCCCTAACCAAAAAACACATAAAAATGAAGGAAATCATTTTAAATTTAAGAAAAATGTTCACTGGAATAAAAAAAAATCATGTTTTTGAACCGATGAAATATCTTGGAATAGAGGAAATAATAATAAAAAGTCAATGTATTATGATTATGAAGTCTTCAATTTTTCGCCAACTACCTACACAGTCTTTTTCAAATACAAGTGAGAAAAATTGCTTTTCATTCCTTTTAAAAATTTTTTAGGAAGAAAATTGTGTCCTTTTCTTGGCAGCCCATCTTTGCATCAGACAAAAATCCATGATAAATCAGGTAAACGTTCCCGTCATCGCGACCCTGATTTTCTTGCCTTCGTCTATTTTTAGGTAATTAAAATTCCATTTAATGCGATGAAATTATAAAAATGAGGTCTCATCATTAAACGTTACTTTAAACATATTTTTTAACAATGTATTCTAATTGTAACCCAGTCTTACGATTATTGGGACCATCACGATTACTATTGATAAGTATGTATCAGGAAGATATTGTAGAAAATAAAAAATTCGAAAATAGAGAAGGATTCAGGAAATAAAAACCTTCTAGGAATGATACGTTTCATCCTTGTGAAATTTTTATATTATTAATATTACTGCTTTTTTCCGTAGAGCGGCAACATCGAAATCTTTTAAAATATTTTTCAGTTGATGGCGATCCTCTAAAATTCCTTTAAATATTCACTCATCACTTGAAATCCTCTGAACTTTTATTTTTTATTTAATCTACTGATTCACATTTGTTATATTATGAAGAGATTATGAAACATTTATAGTATTCATTATAAACGGTATATAAATACATACGTCTTTGTTGTCGAGAAAATTGAAAATATACAATAAAATTAGATATTTATGGTAAAACCTACAATTTTATTCATTAATTTTCCTGCTTCTGGATCTCGTGTTTTATTATATCATATATTTAATTTATACTTTTTTTTGAAAAGCATAATAAGTCTCTAAACAAAAACTGAAAGTGCCTAAGATAACTTTATTTATTTTTGAACACACAGTAACATAATTCTTATTGATTTTAAGTATTCTATATTTTCGACTTAAAAATGTTTAACTGTTAATGCTTGCAGTTTAAAAAATTAAAACTTTTAAGACGGATGCACGCGTTAAAAAATTCTTAAATTTCAAAAGCAATTAATTTTAAATCGTTGAATTGTACGATTTCAATCACAAATTATTCAATATGGAATCTTCTCAATTGAAATAGTGAAATTCTGTTAATTTTTAAAATTCAATTTTAGAGTGTTAAATTCTATGAAAATTAAAAACTAATTAGCGAAGAATTCAAACATTTTTGTTGAAATTTGTAATTACGTACTTGTAAAATTTTCTAAAAGTGTCCAAATTGTGGCAAAAACTTGTAGTTTCTAGTAAACATGTTTTGGTTACTTTCTGCCATTTTAAGAATTTTTAAATACACACAAAAAATTCAACAATAATTCTACGTAAGTCCTACAAGTTTTTCCTAAAATTCGGAATTTAAATTTATTGTGAAAGTGCATTTTCACAAGAGAATTCACGAAAATTCTATTATGATTTCCGAATGTTAGCATGTGTCCATGTGATCAGTAATTGTCCGTACCGTTTACATTCAACAAAAATTATCTGAGTTTTTCAAGGTAAAATAATGACATGCTCGGGAGTATTTAACTTCTAATAAATTGATAAGGTGATATTAATTCAAATTTTTCCTCTAAGCAAGCCCCACACAATAATCCATATGCGCGACTTACGCTCGGGAAGGGGAACACCAGAAATATCTGAGCACAGTATATAGCCACGTGCCGTCTGATAATTCAATAGTAACGCTCTTCTCATAATGTTGCGTCAGTTTTTGCTACATTTTGAAAAAATGAAAATCTTTTGTCCACTGGTCTTAGCCGTCGATATTATTTTTATTTCTATCGGTAAGTGAGGAATAAATTATTATCATTTTTATATAGTAAGTACGTTGAAACATCTGTTATACAATGATGAATTTATAACACTATGTAAACTCTTTGATAATAAAGAATTATTATTATTGATATAATTTATTTACTACTTAAGCAATATAACGATTCCACAGATTTTCAGGACTTTTTCATAGTATTCAGTGATTTATACTTTTTTTCATCGCAAACTTTGTGCCTCACGAAATTCAATTTTGATCACTCTTTGTCGAATTTTTAGTTTTCTTGTCTTTTCACAGAAATATCGTCAGGTATGCCACCCAAAACAAGGGATTTTCTAGCGAATTTTGGGATGAGTAACGAACATGCGAATCATCAAGGTAAATCTAGTTCAAATGAAAAATTTATAACAGAAGTATGAATTAATGAACAGTTCTTATATGAACAGTTTAAAACTATTACCTATCTCCTGAACTAAAAAATATTAAACACGCATGGAACCTTGCTCCTTCTTTTTAGACTGTTTTGTTTTTGAAGTATGCCGTTTTATCAGATATTTCCGCAGAATGAAAGAAAAATCATAACTATTTTTGCAAGAGCCCAATAATAATTACTTTCTCACCAATTTGAGCTATAATGATTTTCCTATAATAAATATCTTGTAATTTGCTCGTGATTGTAAGAATTTCATCATAGAAAAAGCCAGTTCTTTGCAGGATATAATTTTCTGATGTTGCCCTGTTTTTGATAACAAAATTATCAATAAATTTTCGGTTATCCACATTCTCCCTTTCCTCACGTACTTTAGAAAAATTCAATGTTATGTTTCTTGTTGCAGAGTTAAGTTCACAATATGAGCGTTTGCCTGACGGTGTCCCTATTCCTGGTGTTTCTGGTATCGGAACATCTTATTCTCATAACAGACAACATTCCCCTGAGAGGTCTCCTCCTCGTGCCAGGCCCAGATCTCCTTCTTCAATGCACCCACCTGCCGTGTTTCCTCCTGCCAGACCTTCTTCTCCAAACAGGACTTCTTCAAGGACTCCTCCTCCTTCCAGGTGCATGGTTCCACCTACCAGGCTTCCTTCTAATGACAAAAATGGATATGGACTTGAATATTTTCCATTTATTCGGCTTACTTCGAATGCAAATCCGCGCTGGATATTCGAACTTCGAAGATACACTTTTCCTGCTTATAAGGATCTGAAATTGAGGAGAGGAAATGATTCGTTTGAGTCTATGACCAATCAGGAACAGATTGTTATATCAACATCCGATGGTGAGGCTTTTGCAATATTGGAGAGTAATAATGTTCTTGCTGGAATCTATTTGTATAAAAATAGACGAACCAAACGGGCAAAAATAAACATGCAAAGCGGCATGGTTACCCTGTTAACCCCAGATGAAGTTAGGGAAATTCCAGTAGGTTCACAACGCATAATCATGGGAAATTTCCAAGTGACCTTGGTAAATCGCAACACTCCACACTAATAATTCAATTTAAAATTCACTGGTTCAGATACTGGAATTCCTTCACTGGTTTCGTCAGTCAGGTTGGTTCATTCAGTAGGTATATATATTATATCCCCTGCTAAGGGGCCATCCACAAATTATGTAACACGTTTTTTCCAAATTTTTACCTCACCATCCATCATGTGACATTACGTGATAAAATAGGATGGAATATTCCTCCGGCCCAACCATTGCTTTCTGATATAGAAAAACATATGTTACTTATGTAGAAGATTATAAGTATTTCCGAAACATCAATCAACGCTGGTATTTTGATTTTCACTATTAAAGAATTTTTAGTTGCTAATCTGTAATATAAGAAAATATCAATGTTAAGCCATCAAAATGTAACTATTCCAAAAAAATTTAGAATTAAATTACTTTCCTTTATGCCCATTAAATATTGAAGTGTTTCCATTTAAAAACCTTAAAGATTGAAGAATTTTTCATGTAGAATCTTCAAAACCTCAAAACTAATAATTTTTCGTTCTAAATCCTGAAAATTGAACTACATATTAAAAAACATATTGAAAATTACATAGATTTGAAATATCAATCCTAAAAATAAAATAATTTTCAATTTAATATTTTTATAATTAAAGAATTTTTAATTGTAAATATTTAAAAGTAGATTTCTCAATTCTTCCAAATCTTCTTTGAATTTCTTTGAATCAAAAAAGCTTTTCTTTGACTGGAAGTCAATTAATATTTTTCGTTGATTCAAATGAATTTTCTTCAAATCAAAGAATGATATTTGTTAGTGTTTTTCTTTTAAGAATATCTTTTTGCAATATAAAATCCGAAATTAATTTTTAATTTATTTCTTTGCTTCTAATTCTTGCTGGTATAAAATCTTTTATCTAAAGAAAAGGTATACAGATTACTGAATTCCGTTCAAAATTAACATTAAAATCGTACAAAGTTGGTTAAATCTAAAAAAGAAGATTACCAAATCTAAGGGTATATTCAATAAATAGTGAAAATCCAAAACCACATAGAAAATGTTGAATAAGTTTGGGGTAAAAGTAATTTCAAGTATTTGTAATTAAAAATACTAATAAAAAGTGAATGTATTGTGATTCTCAAGTCTTCAATCTTTTTTTGATGACTCAATCATTATTTGTCGCTAGCAAGTAAAAAAAGTTCCCTTTCATTCCCTTTAAAATATATTTTTTGGCAAGAAAATCATAATAGGTTTAGCCTTTTTTTTCATGACAGCCCGTCTTTGAGAAACATGAAAAAATCCAGGATCGTTTGAACGACATAACTAACCTATTGATAGGCT
>CAKNWT010331875.1:0-15070 GCA_932066315.1 Andricus coriarius
TATTATAAAATGATTAATTTTTTAATAATTGAATTTAAAATTAATCGATTTTAAACGCTTTTGACCTAAAAATGACTGTACAACTGTTAAGGCTTGCAAGTTGAAAAAAGTAAACCTTTGAATAAGGATTAACGCAATTAGAAATCGTTCAATTTTATAGGCTATCAATTTAAAACTTTCTAATTATAAAAATTTAATGAAAAATTATTCAATGTTTAATGTTCTCAATCAAAAAGGTATAATTTTTTTGTTTTCTGTCGCAAGATCCGAGCCTTCTAAATTTAAAATGAGTTTAGAAAAATTCAAGAGAATTGAAAAGAATTGGATGAAATGTCTAAGATTCCAAGAAAAGTTTGAATTATAATATTTTATATTTTCTATCTTTATTAATATAAATATAATATAATAATAAATAAATCATAAATAATCTTAAATATTCCCAATACTCTTAAATTCCTTCAAATTATTGAAATAAATAAAAAATTCCTTAAAGTCGTAAAAAAATTCCCTAAAATATTTCAAGTCCTTTGAATCACATCAAGTTAGTGAAATCAATTAAAAAATTCTTGGTATCTTTTAAAATGCCTTATAATATTTAAAATCTTTTAAAATCATCTGAAATCAATTGAAATTGTTTGATGAACTTGAAAATTCGATAGAGTTTTTAAAAACATCATAACATTTTTCAAAATATTCAAATGTTTTGAAATCTTTGAAAATATTTATATTTAAAAATTATTATAGGTTAATCATTATAAGCTTATAATAATTGTCCTCCTAAAATATTTTTGTAAGGGAATCAAATGCAATAGTGAGTTTATAAAAAATCAGAGGCATGCGCTCTTCGGAAGTTTATTCCAAATGATAAACTATGTACTAATTTATTGTGAATAAATAATAACTTTATCCAAAATATTTGTGATAAAATAAAATGTAACAAATCATATATTTTCGTATTTAAGAAATCTTTATTACCATACCATATAATTTTACACCGATTAGTGAACAATGTTCACTAAGCTTTAATGAAACATATTCAAATTTATTAAAAGTTGTTTTGTTTTCATCGTTCAGTCACATTTAATTTTTAAAATTATTCTTTGTCAAAATATTTGTATAATTTTTTGTTTAAATTAAGAGGAAATATGATTCTAAAAAAATACGAATATTTTTCGCAGCTTAAGATCAGGACAAAAACGTTATGTTTCAAAACTTCTGCATTTTGAAATTAGCATAAGTCTCATATTTAAAAAACAAATAGTCGCTTATATATCAGAGGATTTGTCACTCACTGTAATATCATCTAAAAATAAATTTAATAATTTAATTAAAAGATTAAAATGTTCACTTGTTACTTTATCTAAGCAATCCACAACATTCGGTTTTATAATTTAATCAATTTACGGTAAAAACAATAGTCATCCGCGTTTGGAACCCTGGCCCGAAAAAAATTCTCTTGCCCTAATGTTGTGGAGGAATGTTGTTGACATTTATTATTCTAAAATTGTTTCTGATTGAGCGACGGGAGTCTAATGGAGTATCATTGACTAATTCTGGGGTCAATACAAAAACCGCGCCACTTTCCATGTTTATGCCAGCCCGTTCTGCATTGGAATTAAATATTCCTATAAGATATGTATTTCGATCTATTATTGCAACAGCGTCACCAGTAGATGTTGATAAAACTTTTTGTTCATCGGTTGGCATGCTCCTCAAGTTATTACGTCCTGCTGCGCGCATGTAAATGTGTTGGTTGGTAGGAAAAGAGTATCTTCGAATTTCGAATTGTTGGAGCGGATTAGTGATGGGAATAAGCCGAAGAAATCCTTGCTCTGCTTGTGCAGATCCAAGTTTGTGTGAAGGATGACGCCTCGTGTTAGAAGAGCTAGACCTGGCACGAAGAAGACGTTCTGGAGGAGGAGAAGACCTGACCGAAGAATGAGATCTGTCGAGAATGGAAGATCTTCCGGAACGAGGAATACCAGAAATGGGGTCGCCATTAGGTAAACATTCAAACTGTGAACTTAGCTCTGCAAAAAACAACAAAGAATGAGATTTTTCGTAAAGTAAAAATGGAAGCGCTCAGAAGTTTCTGAGTGTAGGAAGAGTACATCTTTGCACGGCGGACGTGCGCAGTAGGGAATTTCTCATCTATATGTATATGAAAAGATGGTACACTCTTGACAGTTGCGAGTGTCCTACCAGTGAATGTAGATGTGTAGTAAGACATTTGATCGTTTTAGGTTAAACGTGTACGTTGGGGGGTACCATATGTTTACCTCTAACTTTCAACGTGAACAGTTACGAGTGTCCCACCAGTAAATGTAGACGTGTCTAGTTAGACATTTTATTGTCTTAGGTCAAACTTGTACGCTGGGAGTGTACAATCTGTGCACGCGCAAAATTGGGCTCGTGCAGAGTTCTTCCGTGCAAAGATGTCCGATACCCGATTGTTACTATAACCCGGACATCGGCCAAATTTCCGCTTCCACTTTAACTTGAAGTACTTTCTGGTTTTGGAATTCGTCCGAATTCCGTTTTTTATAACACACACATTCTGGATTCTCCCGGAATAAATTATGTCGTACTTATTTCGGACAAACTGAAATGAAGTCTGGGAGAAGAAAGCGATCGGGGTAGAGGCAGATTAAACCACACAAATTCTGATTTGCGTATCGGTTAATAAATATGCATATAATTATAGATATATTAAAATATTGTATTCACCAATAGAATTGAGGATAACGGCCAATGATAAGGTGAAAGTCTGAACAGTCCTCATCTTTTCTAATAAGAGAATCTAATGGTTAATGTGTTAACGAAAAATTTGGATAACAATGTAACTAAAGAATATTCGACTGCTTCTTTGTATTATATAATACATTCATCCTATAGGCGTAGTCTTATGAAATGTAGGCGTCAAGTTTGCACTACTGATATATTTACACTTTATGAGACAGGTGTTTTAGTAGAGATAACTTCAGAAAGAATTCCACATACTATATACTCCTTTTTAAAGTTTGAAAATCTAATAATTATCTTTTAATTTTAACCAATCTCGTATTTCTGCAGAAATTCCCATTTCACAAATAAATATATTTTATGTTTACTCAACAATTACGCCATATTTATTTTCTAGATTTGGTGTGTGGAATATTATGAATTTGAGTATCAATCTTAAGTTTTAAAATACAAATGTTTTCATCTCGGTTTCAAAGTCTATCCACGAAATAAAGTCCTCAGAGTTACTTTATGCTTGATTTAACTAAAAGATGGTTTCGCGTTTTAGAATCTAAATTAAAAAAAAAACTAGAAAACTGGGACGAGCATGACTACCAAATGAATAGAAATAAACTGAATCTATACAAAAATGTATGGTTTGCAAATTAAACACATATAATTAATAATGTCAAATTATCAAATGTAAAGATTATAGCACAGCTGAATACTTTTCTTCGCAAAGCTGCAAATTCAGTCTCCTTCTCTGGTAGAGTCGAAGGTTTAGTGACGCTATTTGTCAAGATTGATGGTATCCCTTCTTAGATATGAAGGGGTAGAAGGTTTTAGATTTAGTGGTAAATATATGTAAAGTATAATAACCAATCCGTGATTAGAGTTAATGAATACTCCTATATTTAGAAGAAGCATAATACTGTGTAGGTGTAGATTCGACGAATCTCTCTTCCAGTTAGTTTGTGTAGGACTTTTCCTAAATATAGAATAGTTTTACGATTCCTTTTCGTATTGGATGTCATCCTGCAACTTTCATGCTGATTATCGATGATTGACGTTTTCGTGCAGAAAATTTTTGTTTCTAACGGCAATGTATAAAGTTTTAAAACTTAAAGTTCTGCAATTTCCAGTGTTGCAGTCTAAAGTGCTTCAGTTAAAAGTTTTGCAGTTTGAAATGTGGCAGGTTTGAAGTACGGTTTGAGCAACTCAAACAGAATCTAATGCAGGTTGTGTTTAAAAATTCAAGTTTGTCATAGTATTGGAACAACCAAACAGATCCTAGCTGCACTTGGGACTTTGAGCGCTAATAGCAAAATTCTTTTTGGAAATACAAATTATATTGTGTTCAGAAAGCCAACTTGGTTAGAGTATTGGAAGACCCAAACCGATCCCAACAGAGTTACGAATTGGGGCGCCATTAGAGAAATAATTTTTGAAAATCCAATTAGAAAGCAGCTCAAGTTCTAGTTGGAGTTCTAAATTAGTCACCGATATTGAATATATAAATAGAAGAAAAATAATTTACTCAGAAAATTTCTCCTGATAAAAAATGTATGCGGATCTATTGGGCATTTTGTGCTTCTATCTGTTTTATTCTTGTGGGACTTTCTAGGATTTCTTGCCTTCATATAGTGTAAAAGCACTAGTGATTGGGACCTCCTGTAATTTTCTTAAAAAAATAGAAGAATGGGACGCATCACTCGACTATTCCATACGAAGGGGAGTTAATTTTCCCTGACTAAGGAAAAGGCGGATATATAGTTACTAGGATATGGTGACATACTGGGTGTCCCATTTTAATCAATCCACATAGATAACTTCTTAATCTCGACATCATCATAAAATTGCAACTTTAAAGGTGTTAACACTCGCCTTATATTTTTTTCATAATAAACAAAATTTTAGCGTCACGTGGCATCCACATAAAGATTTTCTTGTATTTTAAAATATCTGGTAGATGAAATGGTAAAAAATAAAATTAAAAAAGTTTAAGAAATCGAATTTTCGGCACAAAAGCCTCCATAGAGACCTCAAAATATTATTTTGAAAATTTGGCAAAAACAGAGTTTCATTTGCTCGTTAAAAGAATGAAATTTCCATGTGAAGGATTTAGAAAATATCTGAAAGGATTTCATGATGCACTATAATACGACATACATATCATACATATCTTCATTTCTCTAAAAAATAACTCTGTTCTGCTGATTAGAAAAATTGTTTGTCTTCTTTTACCTTCAAGGCGAGAATAAATAGAGATTGCATAATTTAAAATAATTCTTATCTGAACAGTAATCAAGATTTAGAATGATACAATATCTCGTATAATTTATTTCTTTATATAACGAATAAGATTCTTAATTGTCTGAATTTAAAAGATCATAAAGCGTGTTGTTTACTATATGGATAATGGTTTCGTATGAAAAATAATAATTTTCTAAAACAAATTACGAAAATCTACTTCAAAACACGCAATCGTAACTTTAGAGTTTTTTTGTAGCAAATAATAATGAATTTCATGAATAATTGCATCTCATCAACATAATTCAGATTGTGAAATCAAAATTTTCTAAGTAATTATAAAACAAATACAACATTTAAAATGTAATTATTTACAAATATCATAGAGTGTTCGTTCGAGAAATTATATTCGCAGTTTTTTTTGCGTGATATATTTTTTATACTCATTATAAAGTGTGACCCAAGGAGAAAAATTCCTAGAAATATTTTTAAAAATTCATAGATATACGCTGATTTCGGAGAGCAATCTAAAGAACAATCTATAAGGTTAGCTCAACTCCTCGAAAACTACTTCACTTTAGATAAAATATATTTTTATTAGAATATGTTCGACATATTCTAAAACTCAACAATGAAGACTTTAAAATGGTTTCGGTATAATTTAAATATGAAATTATTAATTTTTTAGCAATTGAATGTAAAATAAATCGCTTTTAAACGTTTTGACCTAAAAATGTACAACTCTTAATGCTTGCAAGTTGAAAATGTTAAAACTCTGAATAAGGATTATCACAATTAGAAATTGTACATATTCAAAGGCTATTTATCAAAAACTTTCTAATCATAAAGATTTAATGAGAAATTATTCAATTTTTAATGTTCTCAACGCTTTGAAATTCCTTCAAATTGTTGAAATTATTAAAAAATTTTAAATTCCCTAAAATATATCAAGTCCTTTAAAATCTTTTTAAATCATTTCAATGAGTAAGAATAACTGACTAAATGAATTAGTAACTATATCTACTAAAGGAATTGGTAATGCTGTTACTAAATGGATTGGTCAATTCATTGCTGATTACTATTTTAACCGGTAGTTTCAAGTAAATCAAAAAATTTATTTTAACATGAAGAGAATTTTATTAAAATACATTAATCCATGCATTTAAATAATAATTCAAAGAAATTTCACTCTTATCTTCTTATACTTAAATTTGTTAAACCTTCCTATATCAGTTCGACATCTGATTCCTCGTTTTCTTCCTCAGGTGTTTTTGGGTTTTTGCTGTGTTTACATTTTCTATTGATCTTTTGAAAACTGACGTTTAACGAGCACATTGATCAGGTTGTCAGACGATACGATACGAACAAAAACAAAAAAAAGGTTGAAAAATCTCGGCTCGGAAAATTTGTAAAATTTCGAACGATTTCGAACGATAACGAGAATTTCTCGACTCGATATGCATCACTACCAATACCGTTTTAGTTTTAAATATCGCATCGTTAATACACAATTATTATTGATATAACTATATAGACTTAGAATATAAATTATGAAAACATTATTGCTTCTCAATTAAAACTCAAAAACCAGCAGAAAGTATTTTAACAAATTATTAAATTATGTTTCCATAGCAATTCATTGCTACTCATTCAATTAGTAAGTCGGCGCTACTAAGCAGATTAGTAAAATACCCTTACTCATTCATTTAGTAACATAAATCTTATCATTTAATTTAGTAGAAACTGATAAAATTACTAATTTAGTAGTCAGACACAATGCTACTAATTGAATTAGTAAAATTTCTACTAATTCAGATTTAGAGAGTACATTAATTTTCTGGGTCAAATCACATGATTTAAACAAAATTTTCCCGCTTATCCGGTGTCGCTATTTTATTTCCAGACAGCTACATAATTTTTTTCAAGGTCAACAAATGGTCTGGTTTTACGCAATTTTCAAAAAATTCTTACAATTTTTTCAAACGAGCAAGCGTAACCAGATGTGCGGGAAAATTTTGTTTGAATCAAGTACTTTTAGCTAAAGAAACCCGTCCATTGACTGCACATTTTTCTAATTCAAATTCAATTGATACAGTCGCTATACGAAAATGTCGTTTTTACTTGCCTGGTTTTTTGAACTGCTAGCTTTTTTCTCATGAACGACATCTTTAATTAAGGCCGAAGTAACTTGCTCTTTAACTTTCAAAGTACACGATGAGTCATTTAAAACATTTGTGATATTGCTCAATAAAGAAGTTTGATTGCACTTATGCTTGAATCCTGGTTTGATTATACTGAAACACTGGCAAGCAGCGTTTTTCAGATTTCAATTTTTTACTTGCACTACCATTTGAAATCACTTTCAATTCTGATTTTGATGACAAAATGTCATTAGGCTGAAGAGCTTTTTTTTGTCTTGAGAAAAATTAGCAGTCACTGGTAACCTTGCAGGCTCACACAAATAACAATTACACAGTTCAATACCACTACTAGCTCTAGTTTGTTTTTTGGACACAAATAAAGAATTACCTGGTTGCTTTTTAACTTTGTCACATCGGTACATATTCATGTTGCACTTATTACATATTACACGTGGTAAACAATCGTTACTTGATTTATAACTTGGTACTAAGCCATTTATTTTTGTTTCAAAGTCTTTACTAATTTTGTTCATTTTACCTTTTCCGAAGCACAAACAACATATTACATCAGGATTTTCATCGTGTGTTCTTGCACGATTCAAATCCATTTTCAAAACAAAAAAAAATAAAAAAATAAATACTTTTACACTCGTCTGTCCATAAATTATTGATAAAATACACGTAGCAAACTCTATGATGATCAATCGATATACTTAACAAGTAGAAAAATTCTTACGAGAAAGAGTACAAAAAAAAAAAAGTTTACACAAATTAAGCTGCAGTCGTTCAAAAAGAGTCCGAAAAGAAGACAGGTAAAACGACATTTTCGTATAGCGACTGTATCAATTAAATTTGAATTAGAAAAAATGTGCAGTCAATGGACGTGTTTTTTTCGACAAAAGTACTTGATTCAAACCAAATTTTCCCGCTTGTCTGGTTTCGTTAGCTTGTTTTAAAAAATTGTAAGAATTTTTGAATATTGCGTAAAACTAGATCATTTTTTGACCTGAAAAAAATTATTTAGCTGTCTTGAAATTAAGTAGCGACATCGGATAAGCGGGAAAATTTTTTTCATTTCAAGTGCTTTGACCCAAAAAATTAATGTAGAGATTCGCTGATACGTAACTTTAAAAAAAAGTATTTGAAAGCCGCTTAAGTTACGAAGTTAGTGAAAAAGGTATGAAAAATCTTAAAACCAGTTTTATTTTGGCAGAGCTCGACGAAATATTTCCATTTTTGTCCAAAACATCCCTGTTTATGTTCTACTTAAAGATCCTGCAAAGATCTGAGACGTCCATGAAAATTTTATTTAACTCCCGTTCAGGAAAGCCGGGATTGATAAGATTAAAGTCTGAACAATCCTCATCTTTCCTTATTAGAAAATCTACTAATGTAGCTAAAGAATATTCGAGTGCTTCTTTGTATTATATAATACATACATTCCATAAGCGTAATCTTACCAAATATTTACATTTTATGAGGCAGTTTCAAGTAAAAAAATTTTAATTACTTTACGCTCCTCATCTTTGTAATTAGAGGTCTAATTTGTAGGTCCTAAATGAAGGTTTGAGTCCGATCGAAAAACTTTAGTTTTTTAGGTGGAGTAACTTCAGTGAGAATACCACATACTATATACTCCTTTTTGAATTTTGAAAATCTAATCATTATCTTTTAATTTTAAACAATCTCGTGTGAGAGAAAATTATTCCAGTTCATCATTTAATTATAAAATTTTAATAACTAAACCATCCGTGGACGTCAAGATGAGAATTTTCATCCTGAAGTCGACTTTGGATTTCGCGGTATAATATTAAATTCAAATTTGTCGTCGTTATGTCAGGTTTCTGGCCGACTCGTGATTTGATTAACGATCATACGGTCTTCGGACCCAAACGAGAGTTACGCTCGGCAATCAAGAATACTAGACCACGAGGAAACCGAAAGCGCCTTATTCTCCGTCGGGAATTCGTCGACTGTCGATCCACGAAATTGTAAATAGCGACGGAGAGTCGATTCCCAAATCATCGTAGATGATTATTGCCAGTCTTACTGGATTATTTCAACCAATTATCATTATTCTCGACTATGAGGTCTGTAGCATGTGAGTAAAAATTGATTAAATGCTTATTTCTGGAAGTTCTGTGTCAATTTGTTGACAAATTATTATTGGGTCAGCCCAATGAATCCTCCTTGATTATTTGTTTCCGCTCTGATTCAATCTAATTGCTTTCCTTGCTGATTGGGATACGATCAGCTAGCGCTCAACATATTTTATTTTATTTATAAATTTATTAACTCGAGCTTTGGCGGCCCTGACCCAAGCTGCGCCAAGTGAGGGGCGAATTTTGGAGCATGTACCATGCTTCTCTCGGCGACTGAACTCTCGAAGCGTGTTTGTAAACAGAGTCTTAGACTTCACAATGTTTAAACGCTTTATTACCTCTGCGTAGCTACTAACTAAAATCTTTCGCCGCTTTTAAATTGAGCATGAATTTAAAGTAATATTGAGTAACAGAGACATTTACACAAAATGCGAAAATAATATTAGATATTGAAATGATGTTATTTAAAACTGATTAACACTTGAGGTTATGAGAGTTTGAGTGTCAATTACCTTGAAGACTTAAATGATTATATTCGATAACTTGTCTGTTGATTCTACAATGGTGGATTCTACAATTCAAAAGATTTCTACTATTAGACACGCGAAATAAATGTGTCAATTTCGGAGTAGCTTAGGTCTTGCCCTGGGTATTCCGTAATATGTTTAAAAAGTTATATTGAAAATTTTCGGTTATTTATGTCTTGCCCTGATAGTCAACAATAACTTAGATAATTAGATCTTGCTCTGATTAATTCACCAACTTTTTTGAATGTTTGAAAATTGAATAACTTAGAACTCGCTCTGGTTGTCAATGTAAAATATGTCGATTAGTGAAGGTCTTACCCTGGCTATTCGACCGGTTTATTAAAATTAAAACTTGATGAAGAAACTGGTGATGTTAGGTCTTTCTCTGACTTTCGGCAAAATAATTCAGAAATTGATATCTTTTCGTCGTATTGAATAAGGGTTAGATCTTATTCTGATCGATTGATTTAACACAATTCAAAATAGCTTCAGATCTCATTCTGTCTCTTTTGGAACTGAACCTCGTGATTTACATGCTCAATTAGAAAATGTTTAGATTAATTAAATTTAAATTAAACTAGATTTTATCGACATTGAGTCTCGCCCTTAATATCGGTAATATAATCGATATTAAAAGTTTGTTTCAGGGAACTGAATAAAGACCAGATCTTGCACTGATCCATAAAATTAATTGAAGAGCAGTCAGATTTTATTCTGATAGACTCAATGAAATTTAAGATAACTTCAGATCTTATTCTGCCTATTTTAAGTTTTGATTTTGTAAATCATCAAACCAAATCAGAAACGTTTCTGATCAATTAAATTGAAATGAAGTTGATCTTGATTTCGTCGACTAGTTAAGGTCATATTCTAACTCTTCGACTAATAATTGATCAATTATTTCAGGATTAACAATTTCCCTAATTTAAATTGTCTTTGGCTCAATGTTTAGATTGTCCTTTGAATTGCAATGATCTTCTTACCTCCGAGAAGAAAGCCTAACCAAGCTCAGCCTGAAAGGGGCAGCAAGGAAAGTATCTCGGCATCAGTCGACCAGACGATTCCGTTAGGGCAAAGTAACGATACAATGATCGACAGCAACATAAGCGAGGCAGACATAGAAGTACACGTCCCGCTTAATATCGAGGCAATCAATACATCTAACACCGGTTTCCCCATGGGTGCGGGAACAGGAAGGGGTTCACGTGCGACGACTCCTACACGACCCGGGTCAGCCACTGCCGGTCTTGATCAAGATTACAGCTTCATAGTAATTTGTTAGAGGGACTATTATCGCCAAATCAGTATCAGATTGTTTAATTCGGTACCTCTTGTTTAGTTCAGGAGCCTTTGCTCATATTAATGGAAGTCGTGACGCAACCGAGACTTGAAGACTCAGGCCGGTACTCGGCCCGTCGACCGAAATAAACGAAATGAGTTCGGTGGAAGGGGAACTAAGGCCCGTGCGTTTTGAAAATGAGGACCCAAATTTTCGGCCGAGAATTCTAACCGTGAATTCCCGATTTTCTCGCAAAAATAATTGTTCACAAAATAGAGAAGTGAATGATTCCGATTAAGGTGGTCAAATCACAGTTCCGCGACTAATTAGGGTTATAGCAGGCGAACCAAATGCCAAAGGGGCCAAATAAGGACAGCGAGATTTTCGTTTTGGAACAGCGTTATTGCAAAGTGACGGGCAGTGAGAAACTAGCTACCAAAATATTCAGGGAAATGATCGATGCGTGAGTCGTATCTCTCTTTGTTCAAACGATTCTCACGGTTTTACATTATCTGGTCGAGATTCGAACGTATAGTCTACGCGAAGAACAGCTTTCTTATTCTCCTGGCGTGAGGATAGTGACCTGCTAATAAAAATCGGTCGCATTGTCAGTTCCTGGAAAATCACTTTTCCAAAAACAGAGAGAAATTCAGAGCAGTTTCCATTGATTCTCAAGGATTATTTGAGTACCAGCGGGATACATGTGGACCTATTCGTTCCGTGTTTGAAAATATCTGAGGGTCCGTCCAGGTCATGGTACCTCGTTAACAAAAACTCGTGGCGTGTTTGGAGGGACTTCTCATTCGCTTTCCGATACGAGTGGGACGTTAAGAAAGACGACGCTGACCTTCTCCTCGAGGTTTATGAAATGAAACTCAAGAAGAACGAAACTCTTGCGGAGTACGCGTGTAGGGCTGGACTCATATTCGAGCGTACGCAGTACCCGCGGAATTCAGAGAACAATTGAAACAAATACTGACGAAGTTTAGTCCGCGACTGACTTTCGGGATTTTAAATCTATCTCTCAAAAACTATACCGTATTTTTGCCTTATGTTAACGAGCGCGACTATCTCTGCCACAGATCAATTAAGTCGCAAAAGGCGCGTCGGAGGTACAGTACAACATACTTAAATTTCTTTCAAAGGCGGTTTGACTTGGTTAAAGAACTCGACGAGTATTCGGTAAGAGACGAATTGAAGTCAGACGATCAGAAATCCGAAAACGAGCTAGATACAAAATGTAATGCTTTTCAACCAAAGCAGATCGTTAACCCTAAAAAAGAACTTAAGGTTCAAAATTCAACGTCAATGACACGTCAAAGACCTGACCAATATTTGGACAAATTGGCATCATTGTCATTTTCGGACGACGTCCAGATAACGCGACACAAAAACCAAGAAAGTCGATTAGAATACCTGTGCAAATGAATATTCTCGACAAAAAAATGCGCTGTATGATCAACAGTGGTAGTGGAAGATCATTCCTGAGCAAACCTGCTTGCAAACGCGTTACACAAATTCAAACTCAGGAGTTTAAGACTGATCTGACACGTGGTGCAGGCGTCAACTTTAAATATAATCAAAGGCCTTTGAAAGATCTATTGACTCCAAGGCCCCTACGATAACCTTGGGCCCAATTATGCGTTGACACCGTCGTCTTTCAAGCGCGATCCAAAAGAGGAAACTCTAATTTAATCGTCGTTCAGGACCTCTATACAAAGTACATCGAGTTTTTTACAGTTCGACATAGGACAGGTAAACACGTAGCTAGGGCTATCAAAATGATTTTTTACCGTTGGGAGGCCCCAAGGTCAATCGTTACAGCTAACGATACGGAGTATATAAATAAGTTTGTTCATTCCCTATTGTTGGCAAGTGCCGTTAGAGATATCACCACAAAATTAAGTCATTCCGAAAACAATCCGATGGAGCGCGTTGATCGAAACATTAAGGCGATAATTTCCGCGTTCATAAACGAAAGCCGTAGGAAATGGGATGAAAACTTGTCAAAGATTCAGCTTGCGTATAATACCGTTTCGCATTCAAGTAGCAGAGTAGCGCCCTTCTTTTTGAACCATGGCCGTGAAGCGGTGGTCAAGCATGTAACGAGATTTCCTGAAAATGTCGACGATCCCACTATCAAAAACTCAATTGACGAATGGACAGCGTGAATGAGTAAAATTGACTTATTTCGTCTTAAAATAGAAAATCGAATTAAGAAAAACTCCTGCGAACGTTTATCCAGGGATTATTCGGAGAGTGCCGAGTCAGGGGAAATTAAAGTAGGAACTGAAGACTATTACCTAAATAAAATTTGAGTAATGATGCCGAGAAATACTCCTCGAGGTTGGCACATAAATTTGTAGGGCCGGCCTTTGTTAATAGAATATGTGGACCGATAACGGTAGAATTGAAACAGAAGGCTGGCAAAGTAGTGGCAAAATACAGTATTTATGATTTAATAATTCCATGTCGAACGTTACGCGCGAAGTAATGTACATTTTCAGCTCGCGATAGGAAATCGATCCAGCCTCGCTCCTCTGTTCCAGACACGGTGTCGTGCTCCCACTCTGACAGTATGTCGGATTCGTCTAACCACAGCTCTGGTCACTTTTGCCCGCCACCAGTTTCCAAAGGAACATTGGAGTTGAGAAGAGAGCAGGGAAACAGTTACTTTACTTTGTTCATTCAATTTTTATATTCTTTAATAGAGAAACATTTTCACCAGAAATTTATAAGATATTTCTAAAAAAATAAATTGTTTATCTAAACTACCTTTCAGCAAGACAACACATAAATGAGAATACTCATCCGATTAATTATTTAAAAATAAGCAGTAGCAAGTAAATAGAACTCTAAATTATTGAAGAGAGAGAGAGAGAAATGAGGCATAATACTGACATATCACAATAAACGGTTTTTGTATTTTGAATTGAATATAATTTAGTTTAAATGATCTAAAATAGTTTGAACATTGTGTTTATATATAAATAAGTCACGCTGTACTTAACAACACACACATACTCTCACGCATGCAAGGTCAATCAAATAAGATTCATCGTAACTTTAATTAGTAAAATTCGAGGTAAAAATGTGTGGTAAAAAGAATGCCTGGTAATCTATAGATCAGATCGACTGAGCAATATGGACTAAAAATGTTGATCATTAGAGTTGAACGCATCTACTTATCGGTTTTTTTGATGATCTACTTCGATGGTGAAGAGATGACAAATTTCGTCGATGACTCGGACGGTTGGCAGTTATCCGAAAAATGAGAGTCGACCCAAGTCGACGAAAATCATAAGCCTTCTAAATTCGCATCGAAGCCGTAGGTTGCGTAGAACTGACAAGCTTTGGTGATTTATTGATTAATTTTCCACCAGTTTAGGGAATAGGATAGAATAATCAATCCACACATAGATTATCATGGGTATAATAGAACCACGCTGAAATCGCACAATATTTTCGTTGTCTAAACTAACCGTTTCACTTTATAAAATTGACATGAACACTATAAAATATATACCTTATTCTGATGCAACAATTGCTCGGCGTAAACGTGGTTCACTAGATATAAATTAACTTAGCCCATCTGGCAACGATCTAATCACCATGAACGTCGACAGAGAAAAGCGGATTTTCCTGGTTCACTCAAAATTCGGAGGAATACGCTCCCCACTTACGCTCATATAATGCTATTAAAATTACCAATCATAATAATCGCAATTGATCACGTGATCTTTTCGTTTGCCGCGTTCTGATGATTCGGGCGCGAACCTATGCGAACCAGTGGTTATTTACATATGTCCTAATTGATATTCAAATAAAATCTGGCATGCCATACAACATATAATAATTGGTTACATTATCCCCCTTTAAAAGGATATCAGTCATCCGTCATATCCTTTTACTTACAACATTCTAAATTAACATACAGTGCATAACACACATTATAGCGAAAATAAGCCTAATATAATACAATCTAATGGTTGAGTGTCTAATAGTTGTTATTATTTATTTTCATCTCTTATTGTATCTTTTCAAACTACA
>CAKNWT010331876.1:0-22781 GCA_932066315.1 Andricus coriarius
TGTATGAGAATCGTCGTTTTCTCCG
Organism: Andricus coriarius; assembly: GCA_932066315.1. Classification (NCBI taxonomy): domain Eukaryota; kingdom Metazoa; phylum Arthropoda; class Insecta; order Hymenoptera; family Cynipidae; genus Andricus; species Andricus coriarius. The sequence goes on from CAKNWT010331876.1 coordinate 26, forward strand.
CATGAACATTTTTATCCTTACTTGATCTTGATCCTGACCTTATGTGGTCAAACAGACCCCGGATTCAGATTCAGCAAATCCAAAAACGTATATGTATGGTGATCTAGTCTGAAGTGCAGAACACTTTTCTGGTGGGGCTGTTTAATCGCTTTTTTGTGATAAAAAAATAACTTTGGAAGCTACTGAGGTAGTAACTGAAAATATACTAGAGCCACGTTAGCACAGGCTGTCCCTAAAACATAAAACATTATATAAATTGTAATATCTTTCTCAACGAACTTACTGATTACAATTTTTTCCTCAAAACTGACTCGGCGACCTCCATAAATGATGTCACGTTTGATTAGGCAACTTTTACATACCCCACTCTCTCCCCCTGTGACGTCAAGTCACAAGAGGCCAATTCCCTCACAACCCCCTTCTAATAACTTTAAGTCATGATAAGACCCCCGCCATCTGCTTTTAATTTTATCTTGAAAAGTTTTTTTAAATGAATTATCCTGAGATCACATTTAATTTGAATGAAGAGTAATGTAAAGAACTCGTTTTCATTTACAAAAGCGTCATTTCTGAGTTTTTACATTTCAGAATGAACGAAAGAGCCTGCAACGTATTATGTATTGGTTTCCAAAATTTCATGCAAATTATTTTAAGCGTCTAAATTTAGAGCAGATGTTTTCCTTGATAACATTCTAATTGCAACCACGAGGTCACGGTGTGCAAAAACCTCCTCCCTCTCCCTATCCATAATAACATGCAAAGATTCAGCAGGACTAGGTTGACATCTATAATCTTTGAGATAACGACTATTAGATATTGTAATATGAAATAAAGTAATATAATATTCATTAGTTACATCGTGCATCCGTTTCTTCATTAACGCATTTGATTCGAAAAAATGAGGATTGTGCATACTATCGGCTTATTCTTGGAGGTTATCCTCAATTCTATTGGTGATTATAATATTATATTCTACCGATAATTTGAAGTATTTTTTCTAAGCTACAAACAAACTAACCGACAACTGTGGGAAAAATATAAAAATTCTGTTTGGTTAATAGATAGCCATAAATGAAAACATTTGTAAAGACTATATATTAACATATCTAAATTTTTTCCTTGAAATTAACTTCAATGAAATGTAAATACTTAGAAGGGCAAACTTGACGCCTATTATCTACGACATAACGACTATAAGAGATTATATAAACCAATGAAGCACTAGAATATTTATTAGTTCCATCGTTAATAAAATTCTTCAGTAATATAATTATCAATATTTCCTCTATCTAAAAAAGATGAGGATTCTTCATACTCATGTCTTATCCTTGGCGATTATCCTCAATTTGACTGGTAAATATAATGATATAATATCTCTATAAATTTAAGTTTTTTCAAGCTATACGCAAATCAAAAGTTAAAAAATAAATTTGATTTTTTCAAATTTAAGCTTGCAGAGGATGACGAGGCGGAACTGTTTTCTATTTTCTGTTTTTTCTTTGATACTTTTTGTCGCTGAAACTGAAAAAATGGGAGTACCGATCTCTCTCAATTTGCAATTAAATATTATGGAACAATAGGCGATTTTTAGGTTTTCTTTCAGTTTTTAGGCATTGCTAGGGTATTTTTTGTATGGACATCAAATTTTTAAACAGTTCCAATACTATTTGCCCAAATTACGACGATTCATTTCTTAAAAGCTTATGCAACAAAGGAAAAAATTTCAAGCATTGTATAATTATCTTTTAAGTCGCGATAGGGCTATTGTTTCTATTTTTGTTCATAGAAGTTTATCAAAATCAAACTCTTTGAGAAAAAAAGAAAAATAAGCATGAAAGCGCTGTTGGAGTCAACTGCGACCTTAAAATTTGGATTTCTTGGGATTTTTACACCAAAAGCAAGGGTTCCGATTAATTTAATTAATACCAGATGATAATTGAAGGATTGAAAACTTGCTTTGGATTGGTTCGGAACGAATTCATATCTCAAACTTTCACCAGGGTTATAAACTTCTTTTCGAAATACCAAATTTAAGATTTGTAATTACGTTTAGTGCGTGATTCATATGGCTTGTGAAACTTAAAGTGTGCATACATTGTGTGCAAATAAACATAAATTAATTCGAATAACAATGTCATCAAGGAAAATACTTTCAAATCTCTTCAAACTTGCCTCAAAGAATTTCCACAAGGAGATCGTGACATCAGGGTGCCCACCAGTTTCCTTTTCCCCTTTTCCCTGTATTTTCCCTGAGTTTTCCATGTCTTTTACTGGTTTTCCTTGTGTCTTTTGGAGACCATTCATCACAATATTAATTTTGTCAATCAGCCAAATCAAAGCTATTTTAGGTGGATAAAAATTCTAAGAATCTCATACACACATTACCAATGGGCGCCTCGTAGGAGGCAACAATGCGAGAGTATATAAGCACTTTATTCTGCAAGAACTAAGAAGGTAATTCGTTCTCTTTGAACCAAGGGCTCGGAACTTACTTAAATTCTGGAAATTATTGCTGCGGGCTGAAGATGGAGCTAAGAACCAACTCCAAGCTCAACGGTTGTCGATTTTCCCTCTGTTTTCCTTGTGACTTCCTGATAAAAAAATTCCTGTGTTTTCCCTGTTTTTCCAGAAAGTGAGCATCCTGGACGTACCCACGTGCGATTGTCGACTTTAGGAAAAATGTAATTCTCTATTTCTTGTTCCAGAGTTGAGTTCTCAATCTGAGTATTCACGTAATGGCGCCCCAGCTCCTGGTATTTTTCGTTCTGGAACTGTTCAGTCTCCTGATATATATCATTCTCCCAAAAGGCCACTGCCTCCTGCAGAGCCATCTCTTCGTGCCCGTTCCAGGTCTCCTCCTGCTATATTTTATTCTCCAGACAAGTTTCCTAGTGCCGAGCCTTCTCTCCGTGCTAGGTTGAGGACTCCTGATGCAATACTGCAGGCTCTGATCAGGCCTCCTCCACGCGCAGAGCCTGCTATTCTCTCCAGGCCCAGATCTCCTCGTCGCAAACATCGAGTCTTTAAAATACTGGGATTTGACATTAACAAGATTGGACTTCTTCGTCTTATTCCCAACACCAATCCGCAGCGGCAATTAGAGATTCGAAGGTACACGTTTCCTGCTGACAAACCAATTCAATTACTTGCAAGAGGAATTAATAAATTCAAGCCGATCCCAACCGAAAAACGAAATGTTTTAACAACATCCACTGGTGACATCATTGCAATATTGGAAACTAATAGACTTCTTCTTGGAATATATAATCACGATGGACAACGAGTGGGCATAAACATGGAAAGCGGCACGGTGTTTGTGTTGACCCCAGAATTAGTTAATGAAGTTCCAATAGGCTCCCAGCACATAATCGGAAATCATTTTAAAGTGATATGTTTAACCCACTAATAAATTACAATTTTTCACAAGATTAGTTAATTTTCAAAAATATGTGTATTATGGTTGTCAAGGCTTTAATCATTTATGAATTCCCAGTCTCGCAGGTTTCCTTAGAGTCTAACAAATTATATAAATTATGATATCATGTTTCACAAATGTAGTAACTACATTTTTTTCCTTGAAATCGACTCGAATGAAATGCAAATATTTGAGAGGTAGTTTGGTTCCCGAAAAAATCCCGCATTCAATGTTCCTAATGAGCAAGTTTCGTTAAAGGGTCTCTTTTGACATATGGAAAATGCTAGAACAGATCAATTGCCAAACACGTTTTTTTTTAACAGTTCCTAAAGCTACTTTTGCGTGGACGGATAATTCCTATTGTATTTAAGAGCAAAATGTCCAACTTAATTTATGTTAAAAATGTTGAAAAAGTCGGTTGAATAATACATTGTAAGCTGCAGGTCGACCTATTTACTATAAATATTTCATTTTTTATCCTTTCTGAATCTGCAACATTCACTTTGTAAAATATGGATTATATACGAGTTCAGTCTGGAGAGCATCCGACTTTGTGCTCTAACTTTGTACACATTTGTGCTGCTGAACAGGTATTTCCTATTTAGGGTGGACCGCTGTGAGGCCGTCCTTACGCAGTTACGTAAACCTCTAACCACGTACGCGTCGCATTTCAAGATGACGAAACGCACCCAATAAAAAGGGTGCTTCAAATTTGGCCAATCACTTTGCCATTCCTGTTCGGAAACTATTATTATGACTCGGAAAGCATATAGAGATAAATTTTAGAGTGATCCTCAAAATAAGGATTGCTTTCGGCGATTTCGAAGTGATCGCACTTTAGCGGGAAGTGAACCTCGCTCTGTCAGGCTCGCAACGAACGAAACACATCAAAATGTGGAAGAAATGAGAGTGTTAATTCATGGAGATCGCCGCTGAACAGTAAGAGAGACACAGGAAGACCTCGGAATTTCCAAAACTGTTGTTTGGGAAATTTTGAGTTCAGATTTGGCGATAAGCTGAATCACTTCAAAATTTGTTCCAGGGCTGCTGACGGAGGACCAAAAGAATTTTTGAGTAGAAGTCGCCAAGGAAAATTCGGAATCATTTAGAAACCACCAGAAAATGTCCAAAAAAGTCATCAATGGAGAATAGTCGATGGCTGTTACCCTGAAACAACGGCCCAGTAATTTTTTGTTTGCTCTAGAATTTTATTAAACAGATTCAACATACATTCTTTAAAGTTATGCAGTAAATTTTCAAAAAATTGTTAAGTTCTTCCGTCCTGGCTCGAAGCTTTTTCAGATTTACAATATCTCAAAGTAGTTATAATCTCTCAAGCTGATGTAGACCAATCAAGCTCCGTATTTATATCGTTTTTGGTGCCTACAATTTATGAAGTAGTATTCAAAGGAGGATACCTTCTTTCAACTCTTTATATCTTTGAAAGGCTATCTTTCCATTTAAAATTTACTTAATTATAATTATTTTGTGGTAGAAGGTCTAAAGAAATAACTATTGGAAAATGATCATATCTGTTGGGAGCAAACATATATTAATTAGAAATCGTTAACCTAGTTTTGATTATTTGGAAATGTGCCAAAATTGTATCTTCAGACGTTCTTCATTTAAACAAAATAAGACCGTTACTCTTCATGTAGTAAGGCATTTTAATCCCTCTACAATTAGTTTTTCTCTTAGCACTTAATAATACATTAAAATAATTCACACTATGTGGCAAAAATTCGGATTCAATTGATTCAGATTAAAAAACCTTGCGTTAAAGTCACATCCTATATAAAAGGGATACTCAGGTAAATTGCCAAGAGATTGTCTTATTGGGTCCTCTAAATTCACGACGAAATAAACTACACCTAATTTTGGATTAAAATATAAAGAACCAATTATAATATTTAATTTATTACCTGAAAGTTTACGAAGACAGTGTTTTCTGATGAGCAGAATAGTTCGGCCTTGTAGATTCATGCATTGATAATAATTATTATTGGACCATCCTTTGCTCTGCTTTTCGTCGCAGTTTTCTTCGTGGGGTTGAAGATAGAGTTACTATCCAGCAGTTCAGAGAGATGCTGTTGAGCGTGAACCTCTCACATTTTTTTGTCCGTTGGGGGGGAGGCACCCCTGTTTCTGGTCACAAAAACAATTTCAGTTTCACTTATAACCTTTTTCAACGTTTTTTAGTCCGGAACGTTAACCAGCAAGATGACCGATATTGAGGATCCAACAGTACCATTCATAAAAAAAACAAAGTGTGAATCTAATGCTAATTTCAGGGTACCATTTTCCTGCAAGAAAATAACCTTGGTGGTGTGAATGATACCATTACACAACATGATACCATTACGCAACAAAATTAATTCTAGAGTTTTTACTGTGTTACACACATGAGAGGAAAATTAATTTTTTGACATTTTTGCCTAAATTCTAGGCTCTATCCTTAAAGTGTGTTTTTTAAAGGTACCGGCTTCGTATACACAACGAAAAAAGTCTATTAGAATAAGCGGAAACAATTAGAAATTATCAGCAATTCCTTTAATATAATTTTAATGAAACTTGTTCATCAAAGTTTTCTTAAAACAAGTTCAAACTCCTCGAAATATTCAAAATCTCATCAAATCCTCGTAAATTTAATCAAATACTTTAAATTATGTTGAATTCCTTGAAACCCCTTGAAAATAAAATAAATTTATTGTCGATTTGTTGTAGTAGATTAAATAAAGGGAAAGAAATAGAATTCCCCTTAGGCTGATCCAAGAACAAGGGTAATCGCTGTTAATGTAGTGCGCAGAAAGGATAGGGTCCACCGAGGTTCCTACTGCCACGTTGGTTCTTCGATCCTACGAGAGTATCGAGAGAAGAGGGGAAGCCCTAAAAATTTCTTTACTTTGGTCCTACGAGAGGGTTGCGAGTAGGTTTGGGTTCCTTTATTTGATTTAAAACCACTTTTCAATCCTACGGAGAGGATCATGAGAGAAAAGTTTGACATTAGGCATACAACCAAATTAGGCTCCGATCCTGTGGCGAGAATCGTGAGCAGGGGTTAGGTTTATGTAAATTCAATCGTCCTTTGATTTTACGCTGAGAATTGAGAGGAGGGATCCCGATGTTATAACGGCTAATTTAGTTAAACTCCGAGCCTACGGCGGGAAACTTAAGTGGGTTTTGGGTTTATCTAAATTCCTTTGTTCTCCTATCCTACGGTGAGGATCGTGAGAAGGGATTAGATTTTATTAAATTTAATCGCCCTCTGATCCTACGGTGAGGATCCTGGGAAGGGACCCGGTTTAGTTCACTTTCATTGCACTCCGATCCTACGGGGAGAATCATGAGAAGGGATCCCGATGTTATAACGGCTAATTTAGTTAAACTCCGATCCTACGGTGGGGATCGTGAGTGAGTTTAATTTTATATAAATTCCTTTGTTCTCTAATCCTACGGTGAGGATCGTGAGAAGAGATTAGGTGTAATCAAATTTAATCGTCCTCCGATCCTACAGTGAGAATCGATAAAAGGGATCCCGATGTTATAACGGCAAATTTAGTTTAAATCCGAGCCTACGGTCAGGATGGTGAGAAGGGATCTGGTTTAGTTTACTTTCATTGTTCTCCGATTCTACGGAAAAGATCGTGAGAAGGGATCCCGATATTAAAAGACATAATTTGATTAGTCTCCGATCCCCGAGGTTTAAAGGCGGAAGTCAATTAATCTCCGATCCTACGGCGAGGGTCGTGAGAGAGGGGTAGGTTTTGATTATATTTAAATCGTTCTCCGATCCTACTTTAAAGATCATGAGAAGGGATGCCGATGTTGAATGGGTAACTTGAATTAACTCCGATCCTACGTTGAGGATCGTGAGTGTGAAGCTTATTGATTTAGAATCTTAACCACATGGAAAAAGAAGAAAGAAAATGCAGAACGGAAGAGGGAGTGATTAAAACAAGGTACTTACATTCCGCGGTTCCCAAGAAAGCATATCCAGAGGCACAGACGACATCTTAGAGGTTCTTCAAGCGTCCCCCAGGGATCCTGAAGGAATTTTCTAGAAAGGGAAAGGGGGAGGTTGGAACTTCGGGACCAACAAGTCTTTAGGATGAGGGGACACAATCAATAAAAACCACTGAGTTCTTCTGCTCATACAAGTTCACCTTTGTTTCTCTCGAGAAGCAAGGAAGAAAAATAGGCCGAAAAAGAAGACACTATTAATAGCTATTAAGAACATCAATGTCATAATTGTTCTTGATATAATTTTGAATCATTTTGGGAGTATCATGAGACAATTTGAGAGGAACAACTTCATAGCTGTTAGATTTATCATAGCCATTCATGTCAGAAGAGAGATTCTGTGCTTTTTTGCGTGAGTACATCTGATGTCACTTCAAGTTATCTACTCGTGAAAAAACTCTTAAACAATTCTAACAAATAGAAGTCACTGTGAAACTGTGCAAAAGGTAAATGACGATTATGGTTGAAGACATCAATGCTCATTTTAAAACTGACGTTATATCCAACTGCACTCTTTTAATATATGATTTGAGCCTCCCTCAATTCTTCAATGATGTAAATTATTTCATTACTGTGACTTACATTGCTTGCTGCTTATGCTCTTACTATCATGAAGTGAGTTAGTAAACTCATTAATCGCTTCTTTTTCTTTAATGAACCTCTAGTTGTCGACCCTACCATCTTTTCAGTGCATATGTGTTACGAGAAACATCTACGAGTTTGGAAGCTTCAGTAACTGACTTCTTCAGTCTCTGAGCTGGCACGTATTATTTCTTTTCTGCAAATGATCATTACAAATACAGCTGAACTTAACGTGACAAGACAGACATAACATTTAGAAAAATATATAATTACTTTTTTGAGTGCTTGAACTCTTTTTCTCTTTCCGATTCTGTTTCGTTCCTTCCTTCGGCAGGTTTGATAATACTTTTTCCATTCCCTTCCACCTCCATACTTTCTACATCCCCATTAGGCTAATAACTTTTTCTAAGTGAAAAATGTTTTCGCACATTCTGATTCTGCTCCTAATTTCCAGCTATAATCCGATTTTCATTTACATTTCCAATCCAATCATCATATAATAAAGAATTTTTTGAACTTTGTGGCAGCGTCCCGTTACTAAACACCTGAAAAAATGCAAATGAAATATAGAGGTTTTCATCGTATCCTTGGTGCATTAATTGTATATAAAGCATGTGAACACTTACAAAGTCAGTTGCAGATTCTTCTATGCTTTCGTCGCCAAATGCTTCTGTATTTGTTATTAGCCCATGTATCTGTTTATCTATACCTTTAAATTCGACTTTAATTTGAGGTCCACCACCTGTTGTACTGCTCTCCCGGTTTGAAGTAACTTTCTTGTCCTTCGCCTTCGATCTCATATCCTACCACGTCTAATTTAGTTTATAAGAATATATTCAACTGTATTCAATACATAATTAACAATAATGAAACTTTTTCCTAAAATCACTATAGAAATATCACACATACTTTTCTGCATTGCTACCAATCCTTGTTGGCTCCAGCATTAAGAATCGTGATTACTTTTTTCCATAGTCGCTGAGAATCTTTGGAAGTAAAGTCTGCAATAGTTTTATACGTTTCTTTACATATTCAACTAGCAAAACTTTCTGCTTGCCGTCTCATTCACTCTCATGGACTTTTAGCAGATAGGCTGCCTTCCACTGTCGGCAAGCAGAGGTATGAAAAGGTCCCCTCGTGAAAAGAAAGACCAATTTAAGACCACAGTATATGCAGGTATAGGCCTGTCCTAAAGTGTACTCAAACTGATATTTTCTGGTCCCCAGAAGACTACAGTCCTTTTGCCCCAGCCAGCAGTTTAAACCCCCAATATCCCATCATTATTAGATTCATTACGAGTCAAAGCCATAACCATAATCTTTACTGCTTTATGGTATAAATACAACGGAAATTGGTTGAAACCTCTAGACATCATAAATCAGCCCAGCTCCTATAGGACCTTCAGGTATAGCTAGTCTGCTGATAAAGACATTAATCCTTATTTCAGAGAGAGAGAGAGAGAGGTATCTATTTCAATCCCTAAAAGTGATGCAGGTATAGGCTAAAGGGTACATACCAGAAAAAGACATTATTATCATTGCTTTCTTTATTTGTAAAAAGGAGACCGGAGATTGCATAAAATATTGAAGCCATCTAATTCAGGTTTAAAAAGTACAAGTATATTTACAATACAACATGTATACTTCAATCATAATGTATACTGAGGGACGGCAGAACCACACATCTTGTATGGCTTTATCTACACTGAAGAAAATTTCTTTCAGGACGTTTAATAAAATATATTGGAAGTTTTTTTGGAGAAGTACAAACTGGACCAAGAGGGCATAATACCGGCATTATAAGATGAAACTGCAATGCTTATATGGTAAACAGAGCGTATTCTGGGAAATTGCAATAAACGAATTGGAATTTCACCTTCCAATTCCGGTATTTCAATTTTGTCTCACACTCGTATAGTAAAAGGTTAGTAAAATCAAAAACTTTTTAAAAACTTTATACCATTGGAAAAGTAGGCTCAATCAAACTATAAATATAGTTGTACCACCTATTCATTTCTATTGGTGCATTTTCTTTAAAGAAACTAACACTGTGGTGAATAGATATTCAAACGTGGCTTAAACATACCACTTTAAAATTCTTTCTGATTTCGCGCAAGGAGCCTAATGGAAATTCACGGACTAATTCTGGGGATAATTCAAACACCGCGCCGCTTTCTATGTTTATGCCCACCCGTTTTCTATCGCGATTATATATTCCACGAAACATAGAATGGGATTCCATCATTGCTACAACGTCACCGGTGGATGTTGTTAAAACATATTGTTCTTCAGTTGGCATGGGCTTAGCACTAAATAATGCTCTTCCCCGCAATTGAATTGGTTTGTTGGCAGGAAAAGTGTATCTTCGAATTTCGAAAACTCGTTGCGGATTGGCGTTGGGAATAATCCGAATAAGTTCAATTTGTCGAATGTCAAATCCAAGCATGGTTAAATAACGTTGTCCAGCCTGAGGAGACCTACTCCTGGAACGAAGAAGAGGCTCTACAGGAGGCCTGACCGGAGAATCAGATGTGGCAAGATTGAAAGAACTTTCAGGAGAATGAGGTCTTTCAGGAGAATGATCACTTTCGAAACTTGGAACGCCAGGAATAGGGTCGCCATTGGGCAAACAGTCGAACTGAGCACTTAACTCTGCAACAAAAAATGGAGGATTACATTTTTCTTGAAGTCGACAATCGTATCTTTGTATTTCATGAACCCCTTGGGAAAATATTGTGAGGCAAGTTTGAAAACATTGATTGATGTTTGTTTTTATATCATTGTTATTAGAATTAATTAATGATCAGGCCATACAATTTACACACACTTTTAAATTTCGCTACCAATACAAATCACACGATTAATGCAATTTAATATTATAAATGTTGTGGGGGTTTGAAACCCCCAACTAGTCCAAAGCAAGTTTTTAATTCTTAAATTACACAGGTCGACCAAAATTAACTTCTTTCCGTACCCAATGACTGGAATATGTGAATCCGAAGGATTTCGATGTCCTAAAAAGGAATTTGTTGTCCAAATTTTTCCTATATGTCAGAATTTCAAGATATCCTAATTCATGAAGGAACAAATTGCTATTTTATGTTATTTCAAATCATCCCGGAACAATTTCTCAAGGTATGGAGTTCCCTTGAACCACATACGTTTCTCAAAGGAAAAAAAATATTTAAAAATATTATACTCAGTAAACAATTAGGCTGAACAGACAGTTATTTTCATTCAACCAAATAAATTTTTTTAATTATTTATAAAGCACACATTTTGTCATCTGCTGGAATACATTAATATTAAATTCAAACTTGATTGGGACAAATTCAAATAAAGTTTTGAAGAAAAAAGCAATTTGGTTAGAATGCAGATTATACCCCACAACTTTTTATTTGCACAGAGCTTTAAAAAACACTTAAAATCATAGATAAATTATGTTATTATATTCACCAAAAGAATATAGGATGACCGCCAAGGATAAGACGAGATTATGTACAATGCTCATCTTTTTGAATTATGGAAAAAACTGATTAATAAATGAATGAAAAATTTGATTCTCCATGCAGCTAAAGAGTATTCTGGTGGTTCATTTCGTTATATAATATACTATAGTCGTTATCTTAAAGATTAGAGGCGTCAAGTTTGTCCTTGTGGGTATTTATACCTCATTATGCTAGGGAGGGAAAGGTGTTTTTCGCAAAATATTACTTCACGGTTAAAGTAATGAATTGGAAATGTTAAAATTATGATTTGCAACTAAAATCATTTGAGGAGGCCTTGTAATAAATTGATTTTAATTTATTTCAGTTGCATAATCTATTTTTGAAACTGGATAGATCTTCCACACCACCTGTCGGCCAGAGAGTCCTATACCCTAGCATGCAAATAAAAAAAACTTTTGGAATTATTGTGAACAAGTAGAGAACCTTGCCGTTATCGAAACTACAAAGACTCACTTTCTGTGTTCTCCTAATTATTGTCTAAAAATAAATAAATAAATGTCATTCTGCAATCACAAGCGAACAATGTGCCTCCTTTATACAGCTGAATTTGCCACAACTAATGAGCTGAAAATAGAACTTTGAAGTCTGAAAGCAATGAGTACTCAGTTCATAAAGGTTATCCCAACTAGTCAATTAAATTCAATAGATCGCCCCAATGACTGCAATTCACTGCAGTTGCAGACATTGAACTTAATTTACAGATGCTTTTCCAAATTGAAGTTTAACAATTGGAAATTGAATAAAATTCACCAAGATTGTCGATTGGCAAGTTTGCTTCGCAATTCCAGGCAATCGTTTTTTATTGAATCTTTTTTTGCAGAATCATCTTTAAATGGTCAAAAATATCTCTATCCGCGTAAGTGTATTTAGTACTACTAATCCTAATCCTTTTCTGATCAAATTAATTGGCTTATCGGCAGGAAAAGTGTATCTCTGAATTTCGAAGCGCTTTTGCGAAAATGGCATATGGAAGAAGTTGAGTAAGTCCAAGTTGCCCAAACGAGGCACCAAGCATAGGGTCGATATCAGGGAAATAATCGAACTGAGAACTCAACTCCGCAACAAGAAATAGAGGATGGCATTTTTCTTAAAGTATCATAAACCCTTTTTGGTAATATTGTGAAGCAAGTTTGAAGACATTGAGGGATGTTTCCATTGACAACATTATTATTAAATCTAATTTATATTCACATTTACAAAATTTGCACACAGTTTTTAGTTTTACTTCCCATACAAATCCGAACAAATCTAAAGCAAATTTTCAATCCTTCTATTATTATCATCCAGATGATTCAATCCGTATATTGCAAAATTCAATGTTTCTGGTGTCCCAATATTATAGTTTTTCTTCCAAATTGACTCCAATCAGTTAAGACGTCATCGAGTGGACTGTTCCTGATAGTGCCATTTTCGAAATATGAGTTGAACTTAATCTTCAAAAAATATTAAATCTTTCTTTTATTATATGAAACTGACTGGACTATCTGTGAAAAGTAGACATGTTCGAAAATGGTGCATTTGAGCATTGTCAGCACATTATAATTGATAAATTTTAATTTCCTGTGTTGAAAAACCTGCAAATGAGCTGATTCAATGCTGCGATTGCACTTCCTTATCACATTCCATACAGCGAATTAGAGCGAGTCATCAAATAATCATCATCGAGTAGACTGGTAATATAGAACATAAATTTTGTAATAAATTACGTAAAGCACTCAATAACATGTGACACTATTAAGATAACGAATACAAGCTTACGAAATATCGGTAATGTTAAAAATAATTGTTATGTGTTCACGAAATTGATATTACTTTTTGTCTTATTGACTAGACATGCTTCTTCGCTTTTTGGTTTAATCGGCTTTGATCTTAATTAGGGTCTGCTGCTTAATTGTGTACTACTGTTCATAGACAATAGCAATTCGAAGAGTATCACATGTATAAATGAAATAATTTATCCAAACAAATATTTCCATACATTTTCGGAAATATTCGTCTGAAATTTCTGGTAAATTTCCATAAATTGCCACATATTTTTCCTAAATTGACATAACTTTTCGAAAATCAATCGTATACAAAAGCTCAAAATTCTGTTGAGAATCGGTAGCTAAATTGTTTAAAAAATGCCGCTATCTCTCGCACTACGAAATTCTCCTGGATACCTCTGCGGCGACTCTAATCATCGCGAGCATAAGGTCGCTCATGTATTTTATATGAATTGCCTGAAGATCTATGCTTCTGGTAATAGAAAACTTCATCTTGCTCTAAATATCTTGAAAAAGTAGACAGGAGATATTGGTATGGACTTCGTATTGGACATATGTGCCAAGATTAATTTGAAACGAGTACTAATTACTGGCGTTTCCGAGGACTCTGAGCTTGCGGATATAAGTGTTATTAGAGATCTTGACACTGAAGATACCGATACAAACTTAGGCGTCCCTTTGAGCAGCATTCAGGACACAACATTAGTGAAGCAGTCTTTCCGAAGCAGATACAAGTTTCATCTCCCGGTTCTACTCTACTGGTTTCGAGTATTCAGGAAACATGAGATGATTGTCAAATGAGCGTTCCGTCACAAAGCCGCGGAACAGGCGGCCAAGACCTTTGGCCTGAATTTTAAAATCAGGAGTCAGGTAAGTACATTACTCCATCTAGAGGCTTCACTTCTAAAAGCCAAGACAAGAAAATGCATGGAAACTTTCACGCACGAAAACTTTCACAGAAATGTAGAAGATTATCCCTTGTTGAAGTAGCTCACACCTTGTCATGCACAAACTGAGCACATAGCGAAATATGTCACATGAGATAATATAGAAGATGGTGTAATGTCGCAACAAAAAATACGGTAATACAGGGATTAGAACCCCTAACTTTTAGAGGTCCTGGGGACAGAAATGGTCCAGCGAACCTGGATCCTAAAGAATTTAAAAGGTTCGTGTCCGGTCCCGGGCCCTTAGGAAATTAAGAGTCCAGTTCGGACCCGAACCCTTAAGGAACCTTTTAACCTCGGGTCCATCCTAAAAGGTTCCTTGAATTATATATGTTAAAAATTTATAAATTGGTTGGCGACCAAATGCGGGAGGTGAAAGAAGTGAAAAGAAAGGGGGAGAATGTCTCCTTTGGTCCAAAATCGCAACAAGAATCTCGTTCCGGAATGAATATTGTGGTCAGAATTCCTAGATAATAAATTGATATAAATTTTGAAAAAATTCAATAAATCTAGCTAAATTTTCAAAATTTCATTATAATTTTTGATTTTTATGAAAGTCAGTACGAGGTGATTAATCACGTGTCAAACTAGGCATTTATGGTCAAAATGTTGTTGAGCTCGATTGTTATGAAAGTCAGTACGGGGGGCTAATTTATATAGCAGAATACGAATTTGAGGTCAAAATTTTACTGAAATTTTCTAGCTCAAGCTCAAATCCTAGATCTAAGTATCATCTCTCCCCCTCCATTCTCCCCAACACCATCCACAAACTAGACACAAACACCATAGTTATACAAATTCTAGATCCACCAAAATCTTTCTCCCTTCCTTGTTTCCTTCTGTTCTTCCCCACTTCCCAACTCTCTATCCTTCTACCTGTCTGACTTCTACAAACCATTGATCTACAAACCTTAAATCTACAAATAGTAAATCGCTTAATTCTCTCTCTTGTTTCCTTCTCCCTCCTTCTTTTTCTCTTTTCCTCTCTGCCTCTCTAAGCTTTACAGATCGTAAACCAACAAACTCTAAATACGAATAAATGCACAATATTTCTCCTCCTCTCATATTTTCTCCATGTATTTCCATCTCCTCCCCTCTATTTCCTCCACTAACCGTTAACCTAGCGACCATTGACAAAAAATCATAGATGCTCATATCCTTGACCTAGTATACGGTTTGCAAGGAAGAGAAGGGGTAAAGACGGATAGAGAGAACATTAGAGAAAAGAGGTTTGTGGGTCTAGGGTTTGCACACCTAGGGTTGTTGTGTAGAGATTTAAGGTATTCAGGTTTAAGATTTGTGGGGATCAAAAAAGTATAAAGGAAGAGAGATGGGGTGGAAAAGGGGGAGGGGAGAAGGAAGGGAGAAAGAGGATATCTAGATCTAGCATTTGAACATGTATGGTACTTGTGCCTAGAGTTTGTAGTTCTAAGGTTTGTAGATTTATGGTTTGTGATGATCAAAGAATTATAGAGGAAGATTAAGGGGTTGGGGAAGGGACAGGGGAGAAGGGAGGGGGAAAGAAGCTATGTAGATCTAAGATTTGAACGTGCATTGTTCTTGTGCCTAGAGTTTGGAATTCTAAGGTTTGTAGATTTACGGTTTGTGGGTAAAAGAAGTATAGAGCAAGAGAGATTAGTTGGGGAAGAGGGATGGAGGAGGGACGATATGTAGATCTAGGATTTGAACATCTATGATATTTATGTCTACAGTTTTCAGATCTACGATTTGAAGATTTGTGCTTTATAGGGATCATAGAGGTATATAGGAATCAAAATGGGGTGGGGTAGCAATGAGAGGGGTCAAGGAAGGGGAGAGAATTTTTAGCGTGTTTAGAATTTGTATGTGCGTTGCTTTTGGGTGTAGAGTTTGCACAGGTAGCGTTTGCGGGCTTACGGTTTGTGGAATTCAAAGGGTCTCTGGTTGTGTGGTTTGTTGACTTTTTAATTATGAGAATTGTGTGTGGTTCGGATAAACAAAATAAAGACAATATGTTTTCGATTCATTTGTTGAGTTAGTCACAGAACTATATGTAAGTCTGGAATGGGAAGGCGAAAAGATCCCGACCTTCAAGGAATACCTTGTTCGGGTAAGGAGGTGAAGGATGGAATACCTTTGTAGGTGGGACGAGAAGAGCTCGAAGAGCACCTATATGACGAAAGGAGGAGTAAAGGATGTCGACATCTATAATTGCCAAATAATCCGAAGTAAATGGACAGGACGTGAAAAGATGAGAGTGTTGTGCTCGCCGAATATCTTACCAACTGTAAAAAGGTGATATCAACGATTATTGTAAAAGTTCAGTTCAAATAATAATGTTGTTTCAGATATAAACTTATTCAATTGAATCCCAAAACTTTTTAGTTGAATCTATCGTAACTGTTCAAAAAAATTATTTTCAACACGCGGACACTTCTGAGGTCAACAGCTTTTCACTTAAATTCCTTACTCAATAATTTCAATACCTCCAACTAAACTGCTCCTTCTTCTCTCTCAAATCGCCTTTGTGCATTTCTCAAATATAATTCAAGAAACATTTTACGTTGGACCCGATAGTAATTAGTCTTCTAATGTCCAGTCCTGACCCGGACCCATCAGAATTTAAAGGGTCTGTGTCCGGACCTGGACTCTTAGGAATTTAAAGTGTCCAGTCCAGACCCGAACCCTTGAGGAAACTTTTAACCTCAGGTCCAGCATAAAAGGTACCTATCCCTGCTGTAATATGACATAGGATAATATTGCATACGGGGCAATATTACGCATAGTGCAATATGTCGCATAAGGTATGATGATGCATGGGGTAACGTGGCAAATCAAATCTTAGTTTTTTAGGGTAGTACATTTGGAATAATATGAAACACACAATAATATTAAACACGGGTTGATGTAACATACGGGGCAATGAAGCATACGAGGTAATATGAAACATGGGGTAGTGTGGCACATAGGGTTATGTTCTTGTGTCGGTCGGTACATTAAGTACAATACTGTACTATGTTTTCTAAACACATCCTCGATTTCTGAAACAGCGGCAACGACACCGCACTAATTCGTAATATCTGCGTAATATGTGGGTATAATGATTGTAATATCGTCGAGTAGGTAGAAAAAAGTTCCAGAGCAACAATGAATAGAAATGATCGTATTTAAATCAAGTGTGTAATATTATTCGTGAACATATTTCTATAACCACAAAAATCACAAAAGGAGTAATTAGCTGTATCTGACTTTTTCATAAGGCGCTGTGAAAAGTACGATCTAAAGATAATGAAATGTAAATACTGGGAAGGACAAAATGTACGCCTCTAATCAATAAGATAACGACTATGGAATATTATACGATGCGATCAAGCACAAGAATCTTTATTAGTTAGATTGTTTATTAAAATATCATCAATACGTTAATTAGTGTTTTCTATAGTTAAAAAAGATGATGGTTTTTCACACTCTCGTCTCATGCTTGGCGATTATCCTCAATTATATTGGTGAATATAATAAAATAATATATGAATAATTAAAATTTTTTTTTTAAGCTTTACGTAAATCAAAAGTTGTGCGAAATAATCTGCATTATTTTCCAAATGATATTCTCGTTCAAACTTTATTTTAGTTGATCCGAAGTAAGTACGAATTCAATCTCAATTTATTCCGGGTCTATCCAGAATGTGTGTGTTATAAAAAGTGGAATCCGAAAAATGTCCCGAAAAAGGATGTTTTCGAACAAAAACTATACAAGGAACAAAAGGAGAAAACGTCCCGGTAAAGCTAAAAAATTTTAAGTCAGAAAAATTTCGCTTGTCAGTTTACTTTTTTATTTATTTTTGCATAATTAAATATGTTTGAAGTTTTTTTTCTTATAATTTTGTTTACTAAATATCATCGCCAACATTTGAGACTTATCCGCATTATTATTTACAAGATAAAACAATTTTTTTTCAATTATACAGTTATTTTTTTATGAATTCAGTTTTTAGGGTTTCGTAGTAAGTGAATGGAAATCATGGGAGGAGAAATAAGTGAAGGGAGGGGAAATTAAGGAGGGAAAGTAAAGGGCAGTTGGGAAATGTGAGGGAAGTAGAGGAAATTATTGAAAGTGAGGGTGGGTATTGAGGGGCAGTGAGGGGTGGGCAAGTAGGGAAATGCGGGTTAGTTGGGGAGGGGAAGTGTTGGCTGGGGGAGGAAGATAAGGGGACTAGTGTTGGCTGGGGTAGTTAGGTGAGGGGGAATTTAGTGGAGACAGAAGTTTGGGAAGGGTGGGAAAAGGGGACGCAAAGTTGATAACAGAACTAAGACATTGGACCGCAAAACTGCAATTTGGGCAAATATCCCTCAATATCTTCAAACTTGCCTCACGATATTGCCCAAAGTTGTTCATGATATAAAAAAATAAGATTGTCTACTTTAAAAAAAATGTAATCCTCTGTTTCTTGTTGCAGAGTTGAGTGCACAGTTTGACTGTTTGCCAAATGGAGACCCTATTCCTGGTGTTCCTCGTTTTGGAACTGCTCATTCTCCTGATATACATTTTTCACCTGAAAGTACTCTTCCTCCTGTCACATCTTATTCTCCGGTCAGCCCTCTTCTTCCTGCAAGGCCTCTTCGTACCACGTCCAGGTCTTCACCTGCCACATCTTATTCTCTTGGCAGGCCTCTTTCTCCTGCCGGGCCATCTGTTCATGCCAGGTCTAGGTCTACTTCTAACAGGCGTCGTAACTTACGCATACTTGGGGTTGACATTGGAAAAATTGGACTTCTTCGGCTCATTCCCCATATCAATCCACAGCGGCGATTCGAAATTCGACGTTACACTTTTCCTGCCGTTAAAACTATTCATTTGCTGTCAAGAGGATTTCATAAATATAAGCCCATACCAACCGAAGAGCGAAATGTTTTATCAACATCCACTGGTGACGTAGTTGCATTAATGGAAACTAATACAATTCTTCGTGGAATATATAATAACTATGAACAACGGGTGAGCATAAACATGGAAAGTGGCGTCGTGTCTGTATTGACCCCAGAATTAATCAATGAAACTCCACTAGGCACCCGTCACCGAATTACAAAAAATTTTAAAGTGATATGTTTAAGCCACGTGTAAATCATAACTATCCACACCATTATTTTATTCAATAAAAGATGAACCTAAAATATAGTATTGTTTGTAATCCAAAGTTGGATTAAAATTTTAAAAGAAACTAATAAGTACATTATTAGTTCATAAAATACATTGTATCGACTTAGACAAAATTAACAATGTTGGTTTTTTAGTTACCTGAAATTGTATTCAAAACATTCACTCTGAAAAATATACACATCTCTTCATAATTTAGGAAAACTACAAGAAAACTTTCTATTTTCGTCGTAAAATCTAGTGTCGCTCTTAAACTATTAACTACATGAAAAAAATGTTGGTTCTTGTGCGTTTTAACAATTTCGATTCAGAGAAGCAATAAAGGTTTTGTTTTTAATTTTTTTATAAAGTTTGCTAAATAATTTCAATTCTTTAAGAAAAATTTGAAACATGTACATTGTACAACGTACAAACGCAAAAAATTTCGAAAATCGAAAATATAATTCTGTGGAATAGTAGCGCATGAAGACCCTGAATGTGTATAATTAATTTCGAGTCCATTGATCCACTGTGATTTAAAGATTGTAAAACATTCTTATTTTTCTTAGCCTTGTTCAAACAATGTGAATTCAATTTTTTTTAATTAAACACAGGCTACGTCACGTTTACAATTTCACAATATGAGTTTGTTGTTGTTTGGATAAAGTTTAGAATATAACACGACGACTTTATTTTATGAAACATTCCTATTTTTCACGTTTTCCATTTTTATGACCTTTTCTTATTATTAAGAATTAATCCGATGCTTATTTAAGGCAAACGAATGTAACATCTGACATCTATTCAAGTAATATATAATCCTACTTATTAGTTTCTTATAGGGAGGCGAAGATTTGTAAAAAATACATTATTTATAAGGCTATGAATTAATAATAGCTTGTCGCATGAGAAAATATCACTAAAAATACTTTTAGGTTTTATGCAGTTATGCATAAAGATCCGGCACAGATGTTGGTGTGTATTTGTAAACTTTTTTCACCAGAAGTTCTGGATACTATCTGGTCCTGCAGTGGAGAAGTTCTTCGTGCTCCTGAGTGAATCTTCTTAGTTTGTTAGTCCTCCACAGGTGTTATGAAGTTGTTGCGTAGCTCCCTAAATCGGACGATATCCACAGTGTATCTTCACAATGGGTTAAACCTCGATCATTTTTCTCCAGAAAGTCTCGACGTCCTCAGGCTTGGGCGGATTATTGACAGAAAGAGGGATATCGCTGAAGAGGCGCGATAGGAATAGGTTGAAGAACAACATGGTATCAATACCTTTCCACCTTTTTCTGCTCCTTAGCTATGATGCTATTATCGGCCACAGCTGAAAAGTCGATAAGAAATATGGTTCGTTTCTTGAAGTCTTAGAGAATAATGTCGTGCCTCGAGTGTGCAATTGAGACTGCTGTCCAAAAATTGTAATTCCAAACAATTCAGCACATCTCGTTTTGGACAATTGAATTTAGCTTCCTCAGAGTTCGGCAGGGCAGGGTCGCGGCCAACCCCGTATCAGCGACAAAGATTGTAGTAAGGCACACTCATTATCACATTGTATCAGTAGAGATAAGTTGTCCCCGCGTAATTCAGACACCCAGATACTATGTGTTGCAGGTACTCACCGTGTGCATGACACGCTCTGCGCATGTCGCTGGGAACTTCTTGACATAAAATTCGGTCCTGATAATCTGAAGGAAGCAAATGTTTCTTCCTTCGACCAGGACTGATCTTCTACATTTCTGTAAAAGTTTGCGTGCATTTTCTTGTCAAGGAGCTGTTGGCGAAAGTTTTCAACTTCTGCTTCAATTTCTTGGGCTTTCAGAAGTCAGGCTTCTAGATAGAGTAATGTACTTTCCTTACTTCTGACGTTAAGATTCAGGCCAAGGGTCTCGGCTGCCTGCTCCGCAGCTTTGTAAAGGACCACTTCCTAGCCAATGATTTCGTGTTACCTGCACTTTTTTAGGAGACAATATCTTTAATTTACAACGACGAGCGTTGTATTCAGGATAATTTGGTTCTAAAGACATTGGAGATTAAAAATCCCGCGCCCGCTTTGAAGGCGTGGGATGATCGACATATAAAAATAGACCGATGGCGCTTTGGGAAGCACGGATAAGGCACGAAACAGGCAGATTTACATCTCAAATGTTTTCTCTCTCTCTAAAGCCCATTTCAATTTCCCAGACAGCATTATCGGTCCATTTCTATATGTCGATGCGTGGGATTTATAATCGCGGAACGGACGAATTGAGCATGTTAGTCGCAGATACGTTGTTCAACACCGACAGATCGAAATACCAAATCTGTCAACGGAGAAGATCGAGATCGCGGGGAACGCCAGTAATTCATCCTTGCTTCATACGTATCATAGCACACTTGTACAATTCAATGTCCATACGAATCTCTCTTGTGCACCCCTCCACGATACTTGAAGAAATCTGAATTTGCTTGCACTAGACGCACAGATCTTCTGGTCATCCCCATAAAATACATAAGTGACCTTATGCTTACGACGAATAGAGTCGCCGTATAGGTACTCAGGAAAGTTGCGTAGTGCGAAAGATAGTGACAGAAGTGTGATTTAAAAGAGGAGAGGGCTCATGCTGTCGCCCCGAAAGACGCTTCTCTAAAAGGTGACGCTGTTCCTTGTCACACGATGATTTCCAGTTGAGATAGTGAATCTAGTTTTCCAAAGAGGCATAAATCTCTCTATGTATCTCATTAGGTATGGAGGAACCTTCAGGCTTTCCAGCAGGGAGATGATCAATCCGTGAGAGGTTGAGCCGAAAGTTTTTCGGTAGTTAATTTAGGCCAGCGACAGGCAACGCTGGTAGACTGTTCCGTATTTGCAGATGCACCTGTCAATTGGTAAGTTCCCTCTGATGCGCGCTACACCTTTTTTCGACTCACGTTGTTCGTACACCTCTTCACACTGATCAAATTCTCCGAACAATCCTGCCCTTTAGAATAGCTGTAAAGATCGTATACAGTGTCTTCAAGCAGGTCTTCTACTTTCCTGGGTTGGACACGTCACCTTTCTTAGGTAGGAGTACAGTGCGTGGAAACACTAATCACTACGTACAGTTTCTGACTGATGTGTAGTAGTAAACTTCTTCAACCAAAAATTCTGAAGAGGCACGAGGGGTCAGGAAGACCCTGTTGATTCTCCCCGACCCACCCCTCTCTCTTTAATATTTGCATTGGATGAACTTTCGGATACTTTCCGTAAATGGCCTAGTAGATGTTATGAAGTCAATCACACATTGAATACGGCACGTATTCTGTCTTGCCCAAACTTATAATCAGGCAGGAGTCTACTCCCTTACCTGATTAAGAAAGCGGTTAAGCTGAATGAGCAAGCCCCGTGAATATTTCGTCTGTTAGACGCAATTTAGAACCCTAT